>VJNQ02000466.1:0-98801 GCA_007827005.2 Populus simonii
CTGTTCGATCAGATTCTGCTGGTATCAATGGAACTGTTATGCATCATGGTTTCCTTGCATCTCCTTGCGCAGCGGATTAGATTCGCTGGTCATTCCATTCCTAGGCATGTTAATGTGCTTGAGTTTGCTATCGAAATGACAGAAGCTCTGGCCATGGAAGATACTGAAGAAGGTGAAATAGAAGACAGTGATACAGCACAAGATTAAGCTATAAGAATGCGAACCAATACAGCAATCCTGAAGAACCTATTTACCCCAACAGTCTGTTCAAGAGGGTTTAATACTGGGCCAGAGATTCTCCAACATCATTTGCAGAACCAATCAGCTCTTTGCAGCAAGAATACTCCAAGCACTACTTGCTTGAGTTGTGCTTGGAAATATATTCATGAATGCAACAAATGGTCCAAAGAGACATAAACTTCAGACTCAAATTGGGTTCTTTGCCTTCAGCCTCACCTTCTTGTTGTCATCCACAGCAGAAGGCCAGCCCATTTTCTTGCAAGAAAGAAGAATTTTAATGAGAGAAACCTCAAAAGTAGCTTATAGAGTTCTTCTTATGTTGTATCAAACACTCTGGTTTTCCTTCCATTCCTTTTAGTTTTGCACTCCTCTACAGCACCCCAGTATACTGGCTAGTTGGATTGAGAAGGGAAATGAGTCGGTTTCTCTGCTTCTCAGTGGTTGTATGGATGGTGGTTTTGATGGCGAGTTCTTTTGTTGCATGTTTTAGTGTTCTTGTGCCAAATTTCATCATGGGGACATCTTTGATTGCTGGTCTAATGGGCTCCTTTTTCCTTTTCTCTGGGTATTTCATAGCAAAGGATGGCATACCGAAGTTTTGGATTTTCATGCATTGCTTGAGCTTGTTTAAGTACCCATTTGAGTGTTTTATGATAAATGAATACGGAGGAGAGAAGGGAAAGAGGAAATGCTTGAAAGAAACTGCTATCTGTACGGAGAGGGGTTTCTGAAGCAAAAGGTGTGGAAGAATCAAATAAATGGAGTAATTTAGCAGTAATGATGGGTTTCATTCTTGGATACCGACTTCTTTGCTTTTTGATCCAGTTGTACAGATCACACAGAACCAGAATTTAAAATATTTTCAGCAGTCATATAAGAAATACATTAAAATGATATACAGATAAAGTATGCTTGTGTCTGCTCTTCTTTCTTCACCATCATCAAACTGGGTTACAGCTATTAATTAGAACCTGATAGGGCGAACATTCGATCGATCGTGGATGTTTTGGTTCACCTCTGCCCTTGAACATTTCCGAGCTCATATTTATTGCTCAGTTTCTTCTAACACATTAGATGGGAACCTCAACTTGCTGTGTCAGGAACCAGAATAAAACTGTAGTGCAGCCTACCCTGCACCACAATCCCAAATATTTGTACAGGTGATAAAACTATAGTTATCTACTATATCTTGGTTTCTACTTTCATGCCTTTAACTTGATTTATTTTCAATATTTTAATTCTAAATAGCTCTCTTGAAGTTCATGATTCAGATTTGAGCTTACAAGCTACTTCTCCGTCTTTTTTTTTTTAAATGACAAGCATGCAGAAACTAATCTATTTTTCCTTTCTGTTAGAGAGGTATCCATCCTTTCAATCATCCTTTATTCATTGAAGAAACCTGCTCTCTTCGGCACTACTATCTTCTTCTATTATTTCCCTCTACTTACAAATCAGGTCTGTTGCAATTTGTATTTCAGTTCCCTTAACTCGAGGAATTTTATTGAACATTTTATGATAAGCAACATGCAACCAATCAAGATAGAAGTAGGTTTAAGCACAAACATTCACAACCAACCAGCAGTTTAAACCCTTCAATGTATACTTCAATTAATTCAGATCTGATTATCAATCTCTTTTAGTCCAAGAAAAAATGGTGAGATTGGAAAGAGATGACCATTTTCCAGAACATGAATATGCACATGTATTCGAAACAAAAGAATGCTAACCTGAAAAGGAGAATCAAACATGGAGCACTCATAGATCACTCCCAAAGGAAAGACAAGGAAAAGATAGCTTCTTTACCCTCTCTTTTGACTCTTTCTTTGTACACTGGCTTTCTCCATTGCGCTTTTTAACTCACTCCAAGTATTCTGCTTCTTTTCACTCGCTTCCTCCAAAAAAAAGGTGTTTTTCTTGAAAATCTGTCGAGAAGCATTTCCGTCACCCTTGGTCTTGGGGACTAGCCCTATCAGGAAGGAGGGGGGGGGGGGGGGGGGGGGGGGGGGGGGGGTGGGGGGGGGGGGGGGGGGGGGTGTTTCTTGCTCGAGAATAGAAGCGAAGCTTTCAGTTAAGTCAACAGAGGAAATGACGATTCGTCATTCAATTCCAAACCAAACTACGAATACTAGTGTGCAGAAGCTGAATCTAAGGCAGATTTAACAGCAAAACTAGACTCTTAATGCAGACAAAATAACTTGTTAAATAACACTGCACTACATTTAAATATGCAAAACTCTATACAAACATCCAATAAAAATCTCACTAACTGAAAGTGGCAAGTGATTATCAGGGTTATATAATCGGTTTACTTTCCATATAAATGATCTATAAAGTCATTGCATTAAATGTTACTAGTGTTTAGTACAATTTTTCAGTTTGTATACTATTACTCTTAAATGACATTATGTACTGAAGCAAAAAAAGTATTAAAGCCAACTTCCATTAATTATTAAGAGGTTATGAGAAAGACAGCAGAACACAAATTCCCAGAAGAATTTGTGTGGAGATAATTAGCATTTATTATCGCATTATGTTATCAGTAATTATCATTACAAAAAGTGCAGTACATGTCTGTAACTGAATCTCTCTCATTTTCATACAGAACAAGATGAAATATCCTATAAATCAACTGCATGACATGACCACCCTCTATTATGAGAGTGGAGATACTGAACCTTATGAAAGCATCAACAATCACTAACAAATGATAGGCTCATATGTCCTGAAGAAGATGACGTGGATGGTTTAAATAAAGCTACCCTTCTCCTCTTATTCAAAATGTGGATTTTAATGAGAAATTCTGTGAGGCAGAAAATTTGTCGAGTATGGATTTGCTGCATGTTGGATGGAGCATGCAAGAAACTGGTTTACTCCAGTATCATCACAGTGCCCTTCTTGGCAGCTGTTCGTCAGAAAAGTATTCTTCACCTTCACATCGAGAATACTGCCCATCAATTCTGCGATGCCAAGCTGACATTTCCATTCGTCAACCCAAATCTGAGCCAAGCTGTGACCAAGTCTTCTCTTGGTTCCAGTTTGTACCCCATAGGTCAAACCAAACATTGAGTCCCACCCAAAGCTATCGAGATCAATGCCATCAATCTTGTCTGGCCAAAGACAATGCCGTAACACTCAAGTGTCACCTACTGTCATGTCTTCCCAAAATCATGTGCAACTCTCCCCCAAGTCACACCCAAACTGTCCACATTTCATTAGCAATCCCACATGCCAACACATCCACTCGCAAGCCTGTTTTCACAAGGTTCAGATGCAAATACATAGCATCCAAGGAATCCATCCCTTTCTTCACAAGATACAGCCATACAAAACCCCCATCAAAGAACCATATGAACTCCCATACGAACACACAATTCCTCAACTGTTATATATGCAAAACCTGCAAGCATCAAATGAGACAACACAATTCGGTGATCAACGACTCTTTTGCGTCGAAGTTCTTTCAGCAAGCCAATCATCAAACCTGCCTAAGCCCACACACAAATAGCATCCCAGCATCAAATCCATCTGACCTGGTTCCCCCATACGCTACTGTTGTGTCCAAGACCCTTGTGATCAGATGGAAAGCTTCAGAAGCTTGTCTTAAATCAGACAGCATTCCAGGCTAGCAATCACAACATATAGAAGCCTTGATTAAATAGGGGGCACCATGCAAACTGCACTCTTATGCTCAACTCTTCATCAACATCCAGTGGCATGAAAAGACCTTCACTACCTTCTGCAGCCTTCTTCCCAAGCTCCTTCAAGTGGTTTATATCTCCAGCAAGCAATGATGCCTTGCGCCTGAAAGTTCAAATTAATAATTCAGGAACCCAAGTTAACATATAAAATCCAGCTCTTAACATATAAAACCATAAGCTGAAAACTTGACAACAACTATAACATCCAGCTCTTACAAAACCAGTCAAATCCATATAAAATTCAGGATTTTGTTTATCAAATAGTTCATAAATAACATCACTTGCACTTGATTTATGATTAATTGCAATCAAGAAGAAGTCATGTCATCAACCACAAGAGATCACAGCACACATATTTATGTTTTGGGTGATGTCTATGTTAAAAAAACCACAGAACGAAGTAATAACCATGCGAACTATAGCAGCATAGCTTAATCAATCATCCTTGCATAAATAACTCAAGTAAACTCACAAACAAAAGCAGCACAATAAGCTACAGCAAACCAATTGGTTCTTATTAAGTTTAATTTTGAACTTTTTAAATTCAACTTTTATCCCCAAACTTTAAGAAACAATCTTTTTTAAATGACTCGAGAACTGTTTAAATTCAAAATTCAACATAATCAACCCAGCAACAAAAACCTTATCAGTAGATTCAGTACAAGGTACTAGGATCCCAAGTGTATCAAGATGTGCATTAATCCTGGCTCTATTGTTTCATCTCTGCCTAGGTATGATTTCTGAAAGCAGTAATGCTGCTTTCTCCACTCTAACAGAAGCCTCCACAAGCTCTCCTCTTTCATTACCCAAAACCAAAGAGGAAGTTTAACAAGATCATTTTCTGGTTTTTGCTTGTAACCCAGAACTCAGCATAAACCCATTATTTAAACTCTCAAAATCAGTGCCTTACACACTTGTTCAGTCAGAAGAACAAAGTCTCATATTCAGTATGGTCACAACCATCACAAAGAAATCATACGGTCATCATAGCTTGAAAATAAGGAGAAGAGAAACATTATATATAAAAGTCACAACCATCACAAAGAAATCATACCCTCATCATGGCTTTCTCCTGAATAAAGATGACAAGGAAGGATCCCGATAGCCCGATGGACAGATCCTGCAGATGGTCCGAGGAGATCTTCACTGCAAACCATCCAAACCATCATAAAAAAATTCTTCATCCAGGCTTGCAATCGCTACATCCAAACATCCGTCCTCCCGTAAGTCAACTCTTCACTTCATCAACATCACAGGGTCCGAGGAGATCCTCACTGCCCTCTACCAGCCTCTTCATCAGCTCCTTCAAATCAGCAACCCACCTCAATAGGCCCTTTAGCAAACAACAAAAGCTAATAAAAGTCAACCTCTAATTAAATAATCAACCCAACAATTACCTATTAACAAATTAACATAGTTTATTAGCCAATCATCGCCCAAATTTTCTTGACTCTCTTAACGTATAAAGAGATTAGAGATTTGCAGTGGTGTTTTATTGAGAAAAATTCTATGCTACTCTTTGTTTCTCTTTCGTCAATGTTACAATATTATTACAGTTCAACTGTTGTAAAATTTATTTTTATTTTCTTGTGATAAAATAAATTATACCCCGAAGGGAAAGCCCTTCGGGTATAACTTATTTGAATGACTAACTTGCCCTCCACACATGAAAACCCCCAAGGGGAAGCCCTAACCTCAAGGAACCACTAATTAATCACACAAAATATTAAAATGACTACATTGTCCTCCACCTCGTTACGCCACGACGTCAAAGCCGAAAAATTTCATGTCTGGTGACACTGGTCGGTTCCATAGATTTTCGGAACTAGTTATTGAGGGTATCCAGGTCGGGATTCGTGCGTTCGCCTTCGTAAGATATCCTTTTGTTTCGGACATATTACATGTAAACCAATGAGTTGGTGTCCCCTTCCTTTTTGTAGCCACAGGCTAAACCCAAAAAAACACTCCCACTGTCCATTTCCCGTAAAACTCCGACATCGTCTCCTCCACCTCCGAAACCAAAATGGCTGCTACTTACTGCTTTTATGCTCTACACAGTCCAAAACCACCACCGCCAAAATCTCTACGTAACACCTATTCACGTAATGGTCTATCTCTCGAAAGACGCAAACCCAAGCTGTCAGGCTCAACAGTAGGGTGTAGAATGCCGTTGAAACCGTTGTCAGCTTCTCTTCATTTCGGGACCTTCTACAGCAAGAAGAAGAAAGTCTCTCCTGATGGTGTTCAGGAAGAGGAGTTACAATTTGAAACTCATTTTGATGCCTCTGTCCCTCTCCCTCCACTCACCATTCCTCCAAAACCATCAAAATCCGTCCATTATCCGCAAGAGTTTCTATCACGTGTCATGGCCATGGCAGCTGCTGTCTTGAAAAAGTGAGCTGCTTAAAACTAGTAATGGTAGTGGAGGAGGAGGCGGCGGAGAAAAGGACGTGGACGGTGGCGGCTCAGCTGATGCGGACTCACCACCACCGCGTGCAGCAAGTCTTGGTTTTTCCACCCACTTTGCAAGCAGGGAGAAGATCTCCCTATCTGGTTATGTAAAAGATACACAATTTGAATTGCATTGCAACGTCTCTGCTTTTCTTTTCGGTGCAAAATTTTCAAAATTCCTTAAATGGGTCTTCTTCAATCCTGTGGTTGTGCAAGCGATCATAGCTACTATTACTAAAATTCGTGGAGGTGACGGTAGTGTCCATGGCGGAAGGGGCTCAGTTGGTGCTGCTGAAAGGGTCATGCATCCGAGGGTAAAGCTTCGGACCTCTCTTGATTTTCAGACCTTCGTTTTCAAGAAGGAGAAGATCATGCTCGCTGGCCATGACAAGGTATGATTTTTAAAATTTTATTTTTTCCATTTCCTTCACTATATTTAGAGCTCCATTTTGTAAATTTTATAATCAAATATTAGAAACTTTAATTTAGTGTTTCATAATGGAAGATAACTATTAGGTTTCTGTCTAATAGATTGTTTCCCCCTCCAAGTTTTACTTCTTTCTGTCTGTAACTATTGGTTACTGATGATGCTTTGTTCCTATTGCATTGCAGTACATTGTGAGAGGAGGCAAGGATGTGTTTCTCTTGCTCCCAGATGCATTCCAGGGCATTAAACAGATTGGTGTCGTTGGTTGGGTTTCCCAGGTGAATACTATCAATTTTGTGCTTAGAATATGTACAATTGCCTTTAAATTTGTAGTACCTTATTAGCATGTCTTGGTTCTGCTTGAGGACTAAAACTTGTTAGTATCAAAAGCCGTCTTTCCCATTCTACAAAATCTTTTGGAGTGTGTCTGTGGAAACTGGAAACAGAGTCTATGAATGTGTGCATTTATATCGATAGCTCAATCTGTGTATCGATAGCTTCATTTTATCACAAATCTTTCCTTTAATGCTATTTTTATCATGACTCTGTGTGGATTGCTAACAAGCCCCCATTCATTACCAGGGTTCTGTTCAAGCTCGGAATTTAAGGGATGCACTCGCTGAAGCCAAGTCTGATATAAAAGTCAAGGCAAATAATTATTTACACCTCACTCTTATATACAGAACTTTTACCTGTTTAGGAAGTTACATGGTTACTCTGTATGATATAGGTCGGTCTCGAGAAAGATTCTTGCTCTTTTGCTGAAGCTCGTGCTGCTGGTTTTACTGAAGAGAGCGATACTTTAGGAGATATCTGGGAAACTATTTCAGGCAGTGATCTTGTGCTTCTTTTGATTTCCGATGCTGCACAGGTTTGTTTGTTAATTACTCTGTGTGAATTCTGAATTTGTTTCTCTATTTGTTGTTTCTGTATTTTTCTTTCAGTTTGTAGCTGCTGAGATTTAGGCCAAACAAATGACTAGATTCTTTAGTATTCTTACTCGAGTTCGCGTTCGTTGTGTGCGGTGAAAAACAAAAGAAAATAGATAGTTCTGGCATGGAGTAAAAATGGTGTTGTTCTGCTACTTGTCTTCAATGTCATGGTAGCAATTTGTTTCCTGTGATGTTCTTCAGGGGTTAGTTTTCTGTGTGTACTGTTTCAAAACCGATTTGCTTCCTCCCTAAATGTAATATTAAATGTAATTTTCATTCATTCAGTAGTCTAGTAATCTAGGAATAAAATCTGTATATTTATTTTAAGGAAACATTCAGAAAATTGATAACATAACTTAATTTATTCTTTTTTAATAAATAAAAATGAGAATAGCAGCAATTAAATTAATTCTTTTACTTCTTACTCTAATCTCTAACAACAATTATGGATTGAAAAAAACCAGAAAACATATATGTCATCTCAAAACAATTCAATACGCTTGAATAACAATCAATAACATAATTATGAACAATAAAAAATAAATACTTTAATATGAAAGAATTACAATGATAATGTTACTTCTCACAACTTACTAATGGAGATGATGTGTATCCTTCTTGAATCAACTTTAAAAGTTTAGTTCATAGTTGCTGGAAAATTAACAAAAACAGAGAAGAAAAGAATGTTTTTTCCACCTTGTTTTAGTTGTGTTCTGCTCTATTTATCCTCCCCCTTGGCTGCTGAATTTCCACAGGATTATTCTCTAATTAGAAGTCTTCATGATACTTAATTCTTTCCTTCTTTATCTGGTCCTTAAGGTTGGATAAATCTCTCAAAAACTGTATGAAAAACTGACTCTGCTGCTGTCACATATCTGTTGTAATTCCAACTCTGCTGCCATTTAAACTTTGTTTCTGACTTGGTTTCTTGCAATATTCAACCATCCCAGCTATATTCTTTAATTTATCGCATGTTACAAGCTTGATCTAAACCTTTTTTAGGACTTAAGGCCCATCGTTTTATGTTAAACTCTCAGTTGAAGTGGGATGCTCGGCATCGTTAGTTCCTCATCAAATCAAGAGACTCATCTTGTCCTTCAGACCGCGTCAATTTTTGCCTTCAAAATGATTTTATTTGACTTAGAGTCCTGTATTGAAGTTATATCCTTGGATGTGTAGATAAATTCGGGCTTTTGAATCACGTGATTTTGAATATCTGAATTCAAAATATTCTCATTTGAATATCTAGCGTGAAAGTAGAGAATCTTGTTGCTTGTAGGATTCTAGTACGATTTTACAGGTCTAATTAGAGGTCCAAATGAAATTGAATATTTTCCCATAATACCTTTCTTAAAAACTTGACATGTGTACTTCGACTTAGATTAAATCCATTTTCTCATACCGGAATTCTAACTTAGCAAAAAACCTATCACAAGAAGTTAGATACAAAACATATATAAAATGCAGAATTACTTATTATTTTCAATTAATTCATTATTTCTTAAACATGCTAAACTCATAAAAATAACTTTCAATAAACTTATATAAGGTCAAAATATATTAAAAAGCATAGTGTAAAAGGAGTAAAAATATATGAATTTTTACTCTTATCCAAAAGACATTTATGCGTAGTGCAAGTGAATGTTATTTCCTAGTGACTACACATTTTTGATACGTCTGTCTGCAGATGTGTTTGTGCTTGCTTAATTTTCTTCTGTGAAGTCGCGAGGTTGATTTTGGTTTCTATCAAATTAGAATAGGAGAGGAAAATGTTTCTGATTTTCTAGCACATCTCCAGTTCATCTGTTCTCAAATCATTTTTTTCCCCATAATCCATCAAGCAGAGGTAAAAGTTTTGTGATGCATTCTGTATGATCCAATTCTTAATAGGTCATCTAATAAATTCCATGTGTTTGGTGTTGATGAATGCCTGTTTTGGTCACAGTCTAAACCGTTCAACTTTAATATCATGATGCATCAGGCTGGTGTTTATGAGAAAGTTTTCTCTCACTTGAAGCCAAACAGCATCCTTGGGCTGTCCCATGGCTTTCTTATTGAGCATTTGCAGTCAAAGGGGCTTGATTTCCCAAAGCACATCAGTGTGATTGCTGTGTGTCCTGAGGCAGAGGCCCATTCTGTAAGGAGAGATTATGTTCATGGCCAGAAGATCAATGGAGCCGGAATTAATTCCAGCATTGCAGTCCACCAGGTTCTCTCTCTATCTTTCTCTGGACTCTCTCAAGGAATGCTCACTCATGAGTCACTAAACCTGAGCATGCGCATGAGGACATTTATCATCTCAATTACTCTTAACACATGTTGATTGCTGTTTATACACAGGATATTGATGGCAGAAGCACAGATGTTGCCTTGGGATGGTCAGTTGCCCTTGGCTCACCTTTTACATTTGCAACTACATCGTAGCATGAATGCAAAGCTTGTGCAATCTGAGCTTTATGTCAATGTATCTATCTCGAGGGAGAATGTTTTATAGGTTATATTTGTATTTTTTGTCCCACGCACAATACTATATCAACACTAAAATGTTAAATTCATTATAAGCTATCTGTCTTAAGGCTGAACTATTCTGATACAAATCCAACTAAGCTATCATGTTGTCATTTCATTTGGGAGCAGGGCTGGGAGTTGATATCCGAATTCACGGTGATCATTAAAAGTTCAATTCATGAAAACAAAATAGAATTTTTGGCATTTTATTTTTAAAATAAATTTTTTATTTAAAGATTCGTTGCCTAGTATTATAGTCACTAAAAATCTTTATTGATAAATATAAATTAAATGATACAAAACTGATTACATAAAAAAAGATATTATAATGTTTTATCTAAAATTCACAAATTTTTTTAGAATTTTCTGATATTTAAAAAAAAAAAAAAAGAATTGGGCTGGCTAGGCTTTAGCCCTAGTTTTTTTTTGTTTTTTTAATTTTTAGAGGCTATGTCATCTCAGCCCATACAGGCTGAGATGGACCAACCAACTCAGCTTTGTCACTGGTGCAAACCAGTGACCCGGCTGATTACTGTTGCTGGCATGCGTGAACTATTCTCGCATGCTTGCAACAGTAAAAGGTAATTATGTTGCCGTTTGAAGACGATGGCTTGAGGTGGTGCGAAGACGAAGGCTTTCCTCTATTCGTTTCTGTTTTTCCTTCGTTTCTCCTCTGATATTCTCTCTCTCTGGTCTCTCCTTTTTATTCTTGTTTCCCTGTTTTCTCTCTGTCTCTCTCTGCGTCTGGCTCTCTCTCTCTGTATCTTCGTCCTCCTGGTTTCTCTTTTTTTTCGCGTCCTTTTGTGTTGTTCTCGGGTTTCCTCTGGTCTTCCTTCCCCGGTTTTCTCTCAATCTCTGTTCTTTCGTTCCCCTTTTTTGTTCGCGTCCCCCTCTGCTCGTTCTCCTCTGTTCGTTCGTTTTTTCCTTTTCTTTCATCCTCCTGTTGTGTTCATTTCTTCATTGTTCTGAGCATACTTTGACCTCTTGTTTCTCTATTCCACACCTCCCAACTCAACCCAAGAAATACATTAATCTCCACCTTCATACTTTTGGCCAATACATATAATGGATAGCATCCATTATTGGACTATTAATGGCGCTTCGTGGGGAAAGACGTTACCACGTTCTCTGTCGTTTCCGCTAAATGGGATGAAGGAGATAAACAGTTTTCTTTGAAATGGTGCCGTTTTGGGATGGGAATAGCCATTTTCCATTTGGTCACTGCAATTCTCAAAATCTGTAATCAAGCCCCTGATTAAATTGTAATTAGACCCTTGCATTGTATCGCCATTTAAACAATAGTCCTTGAACTTGAATTCTTGTTATTTGAACCCGAATCAGCCCCAAACTTTGGTATTTTTTCAATTAAACCCCTGATTTCATTAATTAAACTAATTTTAAGTTCAATCAAGTCTCTAAACTTATCAATTCTACAATTAGCTCTTGATTTGATTAATTAAACCAATCCAAATTTTAATTAAGTACTCAAACTTTAAGATAATCTTGTCTTGATCCAAATTTCAATTTATTCTTCATTCATTTCATCATTTTTATTTGTTATTTATTTCTTTTGAAAATTCAGAAATTAGGTTACGACATTAGCGGTCTTATAGGTGAAAATAGGAGAAACATTGCAGGCGTGACTGAATGCAGATGGATACGCATCAAGGCAGTAAGGTCTTGTTAGTTCGGCAGCCTCCTGACAAGGGCTGGGTTAAGCTTAATACCGATGATGCTAGTAAGGAGATGCACGTTTCAAGTGTTTTAACTGTTTTGGGTGGTTTGGCATGGGCAACAGGGTTTCAAATCTCAAGTGGGTTCGTGCAGTGCAGCAAAAGCAGGATTATGGGCTGATCTTTTGAGATTAGATCAGGTGTGGAATGTCCAGTTGTAGTGAGAATTGGCAGCCATCATTCGGGAGCTAGGTTCTAAGATAATAGTAATTTTTTTTTTACTCAGAGTGCGCTTACACTGAATTGGCAGCCATCCTTGATCAAGTTCATGAGAGTTTGTATTAATCCGAGGGGCTGATAGATTTTTCTTGCTAACTCTGTCATCCACAGTCGAGGGATTTCAAGCGCTATCACATCCTCCTGATGCTATTTTCAGTTAGCTGTACAAGGACAGGACATTGCACTGGATGCCATGACTCCATTGTTTGCTTTGGGTCTTGGAGCACTTTATAGAAAAACAAAAAAAAAAAAACGATAGGCTCCATTAGTACTTGTGCTGCCTCTTTTCTTTGTTTTTTTTTTTAATTCTACTTCTAAGCATAGATTGTTTGGGGTGCATTGCGAGAGGAGAAAATTTTGATTTATTTCCAATCCTGGCCTTATTAATGCGTTCAAGTTTTGCAATCATGTGAGAAAAACCCAGGTCACAGGTGTTGAAGAAGATCAACAGGGGATTGCAGCAATCAATGATGCTGGTTTCTTCGTTCGTTTTTCCTTTTCTTTCGTCCTCCTGTTGTGTTCGTATTTATAGGCCCTTGCACCTCTCCGAGTGGTGATCGTGTAACTGTCGGGATAACATCCATTATTGGACTATTAATGGCGCATTGTGGGGGGAAAACATTACCACGTTCTCTGTCATTTCCGCTCAATCGGGATGAAGGATTTGAACAGTTTTTTTTTGAAACGGTGTTGTTTTGGGATGGGGATAGCCATTTTTTAATTTGGTCACTGAAGTTATGAAAATCTATAATCAAGCCCCTGAGTAAATCGTAATTAGACCTGGTCGGTCGTCGGAACCACCAAAATATAATTTTGATTTAACTATCACAAACAAAATAAATTTGTAGTATGATCGTGAAAACCAGGTCGAACCCAAGAGAAATTTCGTTTAATCTTCTTACAATATACTGAATGAGAAAGAATGAGGGATTTGGATGAAAAATTCAAGAAACAATAATTCTGAAAATAATAAATTGATGTCGTTAAATCAGTTCAAGGATCTACACATCCATTCCTATAAATCTGTTGATCATCGAAGTAAAATAAATATTCATTCACGTCAAGCAAATAAATTCGATATCCCTTAAAGCTGAGGGAAATCAATGAGATTACAAGTACATTAATTAGAAAAAACTCTCTAATCAATTTCTTACCATCAAGCGAATGTAATATTGAAAGCAATTTTCGTTCACTCGGCATTAGTTTTAGGAATAAAATCTATGCATTTATTCTAAGCAAACGTTCAACAGCTTGACAATTTTAACTTAGTTTATTCTTCCCTAATAAATCAAGATGAGAGTTGTAGCAATCAAATTAATTCTTTTACTTCTTACTCTAGTCCCTAACAACAATTACAGATTGAAAGAAACTAGAAATCATACATGCTATCTCAAAACAATTCAATAAGATTGAATAACAATCTATAGCATAATTCTGAACAATGAAAAATAAATACTTGAATATGAAAGAATTACAATAATAACATTACTTCTCACAACGTGCTAATGGAGATGGTGTGTGTGTCGTCCCTCTTGAACCGAATTCAGGAGTTTAGTTTATGGTTGCTGGAAAATTGACAAAAGCAGAGAAAAAAGGAATGTTTTTCAACCCCTGTTTCAGTTGTGTTTTGCTCTCTTTATCCTTCCATTTTGCTGCTGAAATCTCCAGGATTGTTAGACTAATTAGGATTCTTCATGATGCTAAATTCATTCCTTCTTTATATGGTCTTTAAGGTTGGATAAATCTCTCAGAATTTGTGTTGAAAACTGATTCTGGTGCTGTAACAATTATGTTGTAATTCCAACTCTGCTGCAACTTAGACTTTGTTTCTGACTTGGTTTCTTGCAATATCCGACTATCCCAACTGTATTCATTCATTCATAGTGTGTTAGAGGCTTGATCTGCATCTTTCTTGGGTCCTAAGGCCCACCGTTTTTATATCAGACTCTCAGCCGTAGTAGGATGATCGACACTATTGGTTTCCTGATCAGAGTAGGAAACCTATCTCGTCCTCCAGATTGCGTCCGGAGTTTGGTCTTGAAAATGATTTTAGCTGAATTGGCATCCTTCATCAAAGTTGTATTACTGGATGTGTAGATGAATTTGGGCATTTGAATCTCCTGATTTTGATATCTTAAGCTCAAGATATTCCCATTTGAATATCTAGTGTGAAAGCAGAGAATCCTGCTGCGAGTAGGATTCTGACCCGAGTTTGCAGGTTTGATTAGAGATCCAAATGAGATCGGGCTTTTGCTCATGATACCTTCCTGAAAAGCTTGACATGTGTACTTCAATTTAGATTAAGCTCACGTTCTCATTCGGGAACTTTAACATAGCGAAAAACCTGTCATAAAAAGCTAGGTCCATAACATAAAATGTAGAATTTCTTATCTTAAACAATTAATTCACAAAGTCCCTTTTGCATGTCAAACTTATAAAAATATCTTCCAATCAACTCAAATAAGTTCAAAATACATTAAAAAGTATAGAGTAAAAGGAATAAAAACATATTTATATTTTGCACTTATCAAGACCCCTACATGTTAGATCAATTTACAACATGGTCCTTGAACTTTAATTTTTTGGAATTGTAACCCGTATCAGCCCCAAACTTTGGTATTTTTTCAGTTAAACCCCTGATTTCATTAATTAAACTAATTTAAAGTTCAATTAAGTCTCCAAACTTATCAATTCTACAATTAGCTCTTGATTTAATTAATTAAACAAATCCAAAGTTTAATTAAGTACTTAAACTTTAAATTTCTATTGTCTTGACCCAAATTTCAATTTATTCTTCATTCAATTCATCATTTTTATTTGTTATTTATTTCTTTTGAAAATTCAGAAATGAGGTTATCATATTAGCAGTCTTATAGGTGAAAATAGGGGAAACATTGCAGGCGTGACGGAATGCAGATGGATACGCATCAAGGCAGTTAGGTCTTGTTAGTTCGGCAGCCTCCTGACAAGGGCTGGGTTAAGCTTAATACCGATGATGCTAGTAAGGAGATGCACGTTTCAAGTGTTTTAACTGTTTTGGGTGGTTTGGCATGGGCAACAGGGTTTCAAATCTCAAGTGGGTTCGCGCAGTGCAGCAAAAGCAGGATTATGGGCTGATCTTTTGAGATTAGATCAGGTGTGGAATGTCCAGTTGTAGTGAGAATTGGCAGCCATCATTCGGGAGCTAGGTTCTAAGATAATAGTAATTTTTTTTTTACTCAGAGTGCGCTTACACTGAATTGGCAGCCATCCTTGATCAAGTTCCTGAGAGTTTGTATTAATCAGAGGGGTTGATAGATTTTTCTTGCTCTGTTATCCACAGTCGAGGGATTTCAAGCGCTATCACATCCTCCTGATGCTATTTTCAGTTAGCTGTACAAGGACAGGACATTGCACTGGATGCCATGACTCCATTGTTTGCTTTGGGTCTTGGAGCACTTTATAGAAAAAAAAAAAAAAAAAACGATAGGCTCTATTAGTACTTGTGATGCCTCTTTTCTTTGTTTTTTTTTTTTTAATTCTACTTCTAAGCATAGATTGTATGGGGTGCATTGCGAGAGGAGAAAATTTTGATTTATTTCCAATCCTGGCCTTATTAATGCGTTCAAGTTTTGCAATCATGTGAGAAAAACCCAGGTCACAGGTGTTGAAGAAGATCAACAGGGGATTGCAGCAAGCAATGATGCTGGTTCCTTGTCCATCCGAGTTCAAACTACTAATCTGGAAGCCCAACTCAACATGCCACTAAGCCAGAAACTTGACAGTGATTCACAAACTGTATTAGTTCATCTAAATATCAAGAATTTATTAATCAAACAGTCCATAAATAACATCAAGAAGTAATTAATGACAACAATTACCTGAAAATTTAACTGCTATGAAAAGCTATCAGAACTAACTGATAACCAAGCGAATCATAGCAGCGCAGCTCAGTCATTCTTATTCTTGACAACTCAAAAAAGTAGCACAATAAATTTTCAGGATACTTTTCATTATCTCTGCTAATGCATCCTCGTGCAGCAATAACATCAACCAGAAAAACAAAAATGAATGGAACATTTTCTTGAAATTTAACTTCATTTGTCATATAATTTATGATTCTTGAAGAGCATCATAAATTCAAAAGTTCGAACAAACCTAATGAGCAATTATCAAACACTCAACAACAAAATTAAACACCTCATGTTGTCATCAGCAATTTTACTTTCAATTGCATTACCTAATGGTTTACCAAAATTTTATTCTCAAGCTTTAAGAAACAAAATTCGTAGAAAAAAAAAGAGGCTTCAAGTGTTAGAGAATAATATAAATCATATTCTGGGACCTCACCTAATAGTTTAAGCTATTGGGTTGAGATGGTTCTTTGACATAGTATTAGAGTCTTGATGACCAAGCGGTCACGAGTTCGAATCTCACCATCCCCATTTATTTGATAAAAATTAAGCACAAGGTAATATGGGTCTGCGCAAGTTTCAAGTCCAAATGGTTTTCACTTGAGGGGTGTGTTAGAGAATAATATAAATTATATTCTGAGACCTCACCTAATAATCTAAGTTTTTAGGTTGAGATGGTTCTTTGACATCAAAAACTGATTAAACTCAAACCTCAACCTAATCAATCCTGACAAAAAACAGCTAACCTATGAGTACCGGGCACTCGCGTTTCAAGATGCTCATTAATCTTGGCTCTAGCTTTCCTCTCTGCCTCACTAACATTCCTCGGAGCAGTAATGTTTCTCTCTGCAGAGACTGTTTTTCTATCCATTCTAGCAGTAACCTCCACAAGCTATAGTTGAGTTCCAAAATAGTAATAACTTTGATGCCAACAGGGAAACTTGTTTAAACATTGTGCGATTTTTGACTTATAAAGCCAAACTCCCATCAAGTATCAGAACATTCTGCCAACAGGGACTAAAACCCAAACCCCCATCAATTATCAAACAACTGCCAGAAAAATTACTTCAATATAATAAACATCAATTATGCTATCAGTAATGTACATTCCAGGAAATTCATTATATTCAGCCATCTATTATGATGGAACATTAAATATCAAGAATTTATTTATCAAACAGTCCATAAATAACATCACCTGCTCTTGATTTATCATCGGTCTCAATCAAGAACTAAGGACAACAATTACTTGAAAATTGTAAACGTAACATAAATAGTTTCCTGAAAATTTTATTCTCATGCTTTAAGAAACAAAATTCATAAAAAAATAGGAGGTTTCAAGAACTGTGATTAAACTGAAATCTCAACCTGATCAATCCTGACAGAAACAACTAACTTATGAGTACTGGGTACTCGGTTCTTAAGCGTATCAAGATGTTCATTAATCTTGGCTCTAGGTTTCCTCTCTGCCTCACTAACATTCATCGGAGCAGTAATGTTTCTCTCTGCAGAGACTGTTTTTCTATCCACTCTAGCAGTAACCTCCACAAGCTCTCCTCTTTCATTACACACAACCAACGAGGAAGTTGAACATGATCCATTATATTCAGCCATCTATGATGCTGGAACATTAATAAAGCATTTTTTATCTAATCAACTCTCAATTCTTCTACTTACAAATCTGGTCTATTGCAATTTGTATTTTAGTTCCCTTAACTAGAGGAATTTTAGTCAACATTTTATGATAAGCAACATGCAACCAATCAAGATGGAAGTAGTTTAAGCACACACATTCACCGACAACCAGCAGTTTATACCCTTCAATGTATACTTCAATTAATTCAGATCTGATTATCAATCTCATTTAGTCCAAGAAAAAATGGTGAGATTGGAAAGAGATGACCATTTTCCAGAACATGCATATACACATGTATTCGAAACGAAAGAAGCTCTTAAATGCGAACCTGAAGAGAAGAATCAAGCATGGAGCACTCATAGATCACTCCCAAAGGAAAGAAAAGGAAAAGATAGCTTCTTTAGCCTCTCTTTTGACTCGTTCTTTGTATACTGGCTCTCTCTATTACGCTTTTTAACTCACTCCAAGTATTCTGCTTCTTTTCACTCGCTTCCTCCAAAAAAAAGGTGTTTTTCTTGAAAATCTGTCGACAAGCATTTCCTCCACCCTTGGTCTTGGGGACTAGCCCTATCAGGAAGAGGGGGGTCTTGCTCGAGAATAGAAGCGAAGCTTTCAATTAAGTCAACAGAGGAAATGACGATTCGTCATTCAATTCCAAACCAAACTACTAAGGAACCTCTGAATCTCAATACGTATACTAGTCTGCAGACGCAGAAGCTGAATCTAAGGCAGATTTAACTGCAAAACTAGACTATTAATGCAGACAAAATAACTTGTTAAATAACACTGCACTCCATGACATGACCACCCTGTATGATGAGAGAGGAGATAATGAACCTTACGAAAGCATCAACCATCACTAAAAAATGATAGGCTCACCAGATATGTCCTGAAGAAGATGACGTGGATGGTTTAAATAAAGATACCCTTCTCCTCTTATTAGAAATGTGGATTTTAATGAGAAATCTTGTGAGGCGGAAAATTTGTCGAGTATGGATTTGCTGCCTGTTGGATGGAGCCTGCAAGAAACTGGCCCACTCCAGTACTATCATCACAGTGCCCTTCTTTGCAGCTGTTCATCAGAAAAAGTATTCTTCAACCTGCCTTCCAAGGTCCAATTCCTAGGCTCATTGTGATCAGATGGAAAGCTTCAGAAGCTAGTCTTAAATCAGACAGCATTCCAGGCTAGCAATCACAACATATAGAAGCCTTGATTAAATAGGGGGCATGATGCAAACCGAACTCTTATGCTCAACTCTTCATCAACATACAATGGCATGAAAAGACCTTCACTACCTTCTGCAGCCTTCTTCCCGAGCTCCTTCAAGTGGTTTATATCTCCAGCAAGCAATGATGCCTTGCGCCATGAAAGTTCAAGTTAATAACTCAGGAACCCAAGTTAACAAAAGCATAAGCTGGAAACTTGACAACAACTATAACATCCAGATCTTACAAAACCAGTCAAATCCATATAAAATTCAGGATTTTGTTTATCAAATAGTCCATTAATAACATCACTTGCACTTGATTTATGATTAATTGCAATCAAGAAGAAGTCATGTCATCACACACACACACACACACAGAGATATATATATATATATATATATATATGTTTTGGGTGATGCTTACGTTTAGAAAAACCACAGAACGAAGTAACAACCATGTGAACTATAGCAGCATAGCTTAATCAATCATCCTTGTATAAATAACACAAGTAAACTCACAAAGAAAAGCAGCACACTAACCTACAGTAAACCATTTGGTTCTTATTAAGTTTAAATTTGAACTGTTTAAATTCAAGTTTTATCCCCAAACTTTAAGAAACAATCTTTTTTTAAAATGATTCGAGAACTGTTTCAATTCAAAATTCAACATAACCAATCCAGCAACAAAAACCTTATCAGTAGATTCTGTACAAGGTACTAGGATCCCAAGTGTATCAAGATGTGCATTAATCCTGGCTCTATTGTTTCCTCTCTGTCTAGGTATGATTTCTGAAAGCAATAATGCTGCTTTCTCCACTCTAACAGAACCCTCCACAAGCTCTCCTCTTTCATTACCCAAAACCAAAGAGGACGTTTAAAAAGACCATTTTCTGGTTTTTGCTTGTAACCCAGAACTCAGCATAAACCCATCATTTAATCTCTCAAAATCAGAGCCTTACACACTTGTCCAGTCAGAAGAACAAAGTCTCATATTCAGTATGGTCACAAAGAAATCATACGGTCATCATAGCTTGAAAATAAGGAGAAGAGAATCATTATATATAAAAGTCAACCATCACAAAGAAATCATACACTCACCATGGCTTTCTCCCGAATAAAGATGACAACGAAGGATCTGATAGCCTGATGGACAGAGCCTGCAGATGGTCAGGTCATCACAAAAACTTTCTTCATCCAGCCTTGCAATCGCTACATCCACATGTTTTGGCAAAAGACATGAATGCATGGGGGAAAGCTTTTTGCAATTTGATTATTTCTTTTACATGTTTCCTATGTTAGACATGCATGCTTCCTTGTTAGTTATTATTTTTTAACGTGTTAGAATGTTTTTTAAAAGTTTATTTAATATAAAAAATATTAAAAAAATAATTTTAAATAATTTTTTTAATAATTTTAATATGCTTTTGATGTGCTAATATTAAAAATTAAAAGATTTAATATATTTTTAAATAAAAAATTTCATGTACCATAATACTAAACATGCATTAATTAAACATAGCTTATGTTTAGGGTTTCTTAATTTCTATTTATTAAAAAAGTTTATAATTTCCTATATTCTTACCTTGCTCAGTTTCGATTCCAACACCAAGTGCAATGGCCTCCCAACTAGTACATAAATATCTCTTCTATTTTCTACAGCATGGTTCTGTTTATTTTCTTTCTTCGGTTTAATTTGTATAATTTTCCTTTTTTTTTTTTAATCTGGGATGTTCGGGCCAGCTTACATGTACCATAATTAATTCCCGAATCTACTAAATATCCTATAAACCAGTAAAGATATAAAACATCACAGGAGTAACAAACATGCACGTTAACACTCAAATCCAGGTAACGCAAACAAGAAAATTTTGCCTCTGCCGCTGGGCAGAAGCTCGGTGCTTCTTTTCTTTCTTCTTATGGCAGTCTCACACTCTCAAAGTTGACAACGGCTCTTTTGATTAGTGTAAAGCAAAGCATTCGAACAAATTTCGGACTGCCTTCCAGGTTTTTATTTTTTAATATTTGCATGCTATTTCTCTTACTGTAATATGTTCGTAAATTAATTAGTTATACGATGGTATTTTTATATTAATATTAATGTATATTTATTACTAATTATGGCTTAATTTAATTTTAATAATATTTTAATAATATTAGATAAATAAATCTAATATTTGATTTATTAATTTAGAGTAAAGATAAAATTCATGGAATAAAAATATCCTGTAAAAAAACATTATAAAATTATTATAATTATGAATTCTTATTGCATCAAAGTATTATTCCTAAAATATTTATGACCGATGTTTTCTTAAATACTGAATATTTATTAGAGCTATTGTTTTCATAAGCTAAATTATAAGAGATACTTAGAATTAATATATAAATATTTGTTATAAGACATATATACTTAACTATTCAAATAAGAATTCTATATAAAGATCATTTATATTTATAAAAAAATTTACATAACGATTATGATATGATATGAGGTTGTTACTATATCAATGAAGATGAAGGAAGAAGGGAAATTATTTATTAATCTGGAGCAAGCATGATCCAGAGCCATTCTTGAATCAAATGAAAGAAATTGAAGGGTCAGTTGAAATCATTGAATTGCAATCAAATCCATCTGAGTGATTGAAGATTCTACTGATGAAAGAGACCTGATTGTGGTGTGTTTTCGATTTGCCGAATGAACTCGTTGATATATTTCTTGGGATCACATCAAGATTGTTGCTTCTAACTTCTCATCAAAAGGTTAATTGTGTGTTTTTTTTAATTGTTGTGTAAGATTATTTTTTATTTTAAAATATATTAAAATAATTTTTTTTAAATTTTGTTTTTAATTTTTGACATTAACATATCAAAACCATTATAAAATATTAAAAAAATATTAATTTAATATATATATATATATATATATATATATATATATATATATATATATATATATATATATATATTAACATAGGTGTCCGAATTAGCTTGCGCATACCACGATTAATCCCACGGGTTATGAAGTTAATGATCATGTAAGTCTTCAGTGGCCGAGGTTTGTGAGACTCGAACTGGTGATTTTTAAAAAATAAACTCAGGATTTAACCAGTTAATACCCTAGTGATTATATTTTTAAAACTTAATCAAGCTGCAATGCCACAAATGACGTTGAAAAAAATTAATTAATTTGCTTTCCCACAGGCCTCTATTTTACATGTATATTTTCAACAAAGATGAATGGAATGCTCTTTACCTGGGGGAAAACAGAGAAACCCATAATTAATTAATGCTGTTAGAGGATTGTTTATTTAGCATTGAATAATATAAGGAATTTAATGTTTCTATTTAATATTAAAAAAAAATTCTTATTTTTAAATTTTTTGATTGGTATCTAAAAATATTATTAATTTTTTTAAGAATACATCAAATTAATACAAGCAAGCCAACATAAAAGATTTATTAAAGTTGTTTTTTTTTTTTTTTTTTTTACTTTTACAGAGCATCTAAAAAGAAAAAGGTAGCAAAGTGGATTGCTTTCATTAGTGGAGTGCGAAAGGTGATCATCAGAAGTCTAATTTTTTTTTTAATTTTTTTTTTTAATTTTTCTAAATGCATCAAGGAGAGCTGACAGGATTTATATTAATAGCATGAGAGAAACTCAGTGGAACTGAATGACTAATAAATTCCTGGTTGTGATTAATTAAAAATCTATTATTAATCATCCTAATTAATAAGCTGCTAGCTAGACATTCCAATGGTCATCTTACTCCTTTATCCCATTTTGATTTTATTTTTGGAGACCAAATTCAAACTATTATCAAAAGTTCGAGAATTTAAGGACCAAAATTACAATACTTCAATATTTTGAGGGTGCCATTGCCCTCTCATCCCCTCCACATCATGCTGCCGTACAATATGCTCGTACAGAAGTTTGTTTAATTAGCCATCCATGACCACTGTTTTTTTTTTAAAAAAAATATTTAAAAAAAATTAAAATTTTTTATTTTTTATTTTAAATTAATTATTTTTTAATATTTTTAGATTATTTTGATACAATGGTTTTAAAAATAATTTTTAAATATAAAAAATATTATTTTATTATATTTTTAAACAAAAAATATTTTTTTAAAATAATATTTTGCACTTTTAAATACTTTTATAATCATTCATGTTTCTACATGTGTTGTAACCATAGTAATCTGGTTTGGAAAAGGATCCGAGTTCTTTGGTTGTAAGATTAATTAATGAGTCGGGTCAACTAGATTTGTTATTTTTATCAAAAACAAAATTATTTCAGATTTTTTTAAAAAAAAATTATTGGTCTTAACTTGATTATGTTTAGTTAAGTAAACCTGCTAAAGTTTCCGAGATTATACATGTTTAAATCATAACTATTCTTTCAAAATAAAACTCGGCCCAGCCAAGTTTGTGCTGAGTAACTTTGATTGTAAAGGGGCTGAAAACAATATTTCATCATCTGAAGAAGGCAAAGGGGAATTTGGGATCTCACATACGTTGCAGGGGCGGAGCTAGATTATGGAGAAGAAGAGGAAATTGTCCCCTTAATCTTTGTACTTTCCCCTTTAGTCCTTGAAACTTTTTATCTTGTCAGTGTTACTGCTGCAGGGGATCAACATTGATGTATTCCCAAGTTTTGAACTCGTATATTGTGATCTCTAGGGGTTAAAATTAAGGAGATCAACAAACAGTTGATTGACAAGACTCTTTTCTCTGAAGTTAATTATCTCTCCCCTGTAAATGCTTTGTCTATTTCTTTGTTTTCTCGTTCAATCTACAGAAAAAAACTAGTTCTACCAGCCTTTTCTATGAGCAGATGATCTTGCTGTTAAATTAATTGAGATCAAATAAAGAAAGGAGGCTAAAATTCTGAATAATCTGTATATTATGAATGTTTAGTCTTAACCTAAATACAAATAAAGTATATATAGGTCAAACTGAAAGTACTCTTCTACCCTTAATAAATAAGACTACATAAATATTATTTAACACTTACATGGTTGTGGAAGGTTGGTGACCGTGTCCGATCATCCCAGCCTGCAGGAGACTAAATTATGGCATTATTCTATTTTTTTTCTCCTTTTACTGCTGGCTGGTATCTATAGAGCGTTGATGATAGCTCAGGTACTAAGCTCCCCTTTTGCTAAAACTGGACCATGCATATATAGTTCATGAAGGTTTCAAAGAAACCATCTGTATTTATTATTTGAAGTTGGAAATCAACACCCAGTTAGCTGCTTTCTGTGAAAGACATTTCAAATTGGTCTGTTGGAACCAGTGAGAGATTGTCAGTAGATGGTGTTTACAGCCTTCGAAGTTTCCTCCATCAGTCTATTTCCTTGATTTTTTTTTTCTGACATCTTTCTTTCAAATTTGGTCTGTTAGCATGTTAATCTTCTTGAGTTTGCCATCAAATTGACTAAGCCCTTGTCATGCATGTTGAAGAAGGTGAACAGAAAACAGCAATGGAGCAAGGTTATGGGCATGCTCGAATGGTTGATTCAAGGAAGGTGGAATACTGGGTCAGATATTTGGCAAATATCATTTGCAGAACCAATCAACTATTTGCAGCTAATGACCAAAGGACACAATCAGAACTTTATTGCTGCCATCCACGACACAAGGCCTACATATTTTCTCTGCTTTTCGCACAATTTAAGATATTTTCAGCAATCAAATTCCAAAATAAATTCAGGAAGTGTTCTTTACTTGGTTCCTTCTTCACCGGAGCCTAACTGGTTTACCATTGTTCAATGTTTCTACTTTCTTGGGAAGGCATGTTGCAGGAGTTCAACGCAAGTAATCCAATTTTTGAACAAAAAAGCAGTTAAATTTAGATTAACCAATACAATAAACATATCAGACATTCAAATACTAACTAAAACTTGTTTAGGGGGAGTGATCACTACTAGAACTTTTGGTTCATCTTTGCCCTTAACCATTTTACCTGGTGTACCTTTATTGCTGGGTTTACGCTAACATATTAGGTGGGTGCTTGAAGTTGTGGGGATAAGAGTACCACATTGCAGGTGAAATTGCGGTGCAGCTTGCCTGCACACGGGTGAAAGTCATCTAATATCTCTTGGTTTTCTATTTTAATGTCCTTCACAAATTTTACTTTCATAATTTATAAATTTTAAAGAGCTCTCCTAAAGTTCATGATTCAGCTTTCCAGTTATCAGCTCCTTTTACTGTTCTTCTTTATGAAAGGCCTGCAGCATCTAAAGTTATTTTAACTCATCTTTTTCCTTCTATTTCCCCAAAAGAAATACACATCCTGTCAGTCATACTTTATTCATTGGAGACTATTAATGCCTATGAAGAAAGAATTAAAATGCAAGATTGGAAAGTGTTGATCATTTTCCAGAATGAGTTACATGTATGTACACACAATAGAGGCGCTCTACAGCCAAAGTAGATGCTCAATGAAGACAAATAGCTTGTTAAATAGCACTGCACTACATTCAAATCAGACTGCTTATGCACTGAAGTAAGCGAAAATTAAAAGCAAACTTACATTAATTATTAAAAGTTCTGTCAAAGATTTCATGAAATAACTTCCCGAAGAAATTATATTGAGATAATAAACATTATTATTGCACTATGCTAACAGTAATTCTCGATACAACAAGTGTAGGACATCTAGCCATCTATCTAATATGCAGGCTTGAGACATCTGTAATTGTACTACTCTCGTTTTCATACAGAACAAGATAAAACATGCTATGACCAACTGCATCACAATCGTCTATTACAGGTAAGGAGATAATGAACATTATACAAGGAGCAACCACAGCCAAAAAATCATAGGCTCACCAGAGATCTCCTGAAGAAGATGACAAGGATGGTTTGAATGAGTCAACCCTTCTCCTCTTGTTTGAAAGTGTGGATTTTAACAAGAATTCTTGTGAGGCAGAAAATTTGTCAAGTATGGATCTAAATGCCTGGTGGATGGAGCCAGCAAGAAACTGGTGTACTTTAGTATCACCACTATCCCCTTCTTTGCAGCTGCTCATCACAAAAACATTCTTCATCCTGCCTTCCAAAGTCGCAATCTCTGCCCTCGTTATTATTAGATGGAGAGCATCGAGTGCTTGTCTTAAATCAGACAGAATTCCAGGCTTGCAATCGCAACATATAGATGCCCTGATTACATTAGGGGCACCGTGCAAACCATCCTCTTGCTGTTCAACTCTCACTTCATCAATATCCAATGGCATGAGAAGACCTTCACTAGCTTCTGTTGCCTGCCTCTTCAGCTCCTTCAGGTGAGCTATAACTTCAGCAAGCAACGATGCCTTGTCCATCTGGGAGTTCAAATTGATTACTAATTCAGCAATCCAGTTCAACAAGCCCATGAGCTAGAATCTTGACAGGATCACAACAATCCAGCTCTCACAATACCAAATAATTCAATCTAAATATCACAGTTTATTTATCAAGTGGTCCATATATAAAATTGCATGCACTTGATTTATGATCAATTTCAATCAAGAAAAGTAATGAAAACAATTACCAGAAAATTATAACAGGAAATATATAGGTCTTGGGTAATAGAGATGCTAAGAACAAACACATAACCAAGGGAATTATAGTAAGCTTAGCTTAACCACTCATTCTTATTTTAAACAACTCAAGTACATTCACCAACAAAAGCAGCACAATAAACTAAAATAAATTATCCGATTCTTACAGAAGCTAAATCCATAGTTTCAAGATATTATCATTATCTTTAGTGATTCATGCTCATAAAGCAAAGACATCAACCAGAAACACAAGAGAAATGCACACTCCCACTTGAAAAAATTCCCTGACATCAACAAGAGCTGTAATTATACTCTTAAAGAAATTCATAAATTCAAAAGTTAATAGTACAGACCTTGCAAACAATAAAATCAAGCAACTCGTGTTGTCACAATAAAACAATACTACTTTCAAGTGCATTACCTGATGGCTCACTGAATATTGTTCTCAAGCTTTAAGAAACAGAACTCATTAAAAAAGAAAAGTAAAGAAAAAAAAGAGAGTAGACTTTAAGTACTATGATTCAATTGAACTCAAACTCTAACATGACCAAACCAAAAACAGCAAATACCTTCCTAGTACCAGGGACTAGGCTCCTAAGTGTGTCAAGATGTGCATTAATCCTCGCTCTACGCTTCTTCTCAGCTTCACTATGATTCTTTAAAGCGGCAATGCTTCTCTCAGCCGCCACCCCTTTCCTCTCCATTCTCACAGTAGCCTCCACAAGCTCTCCCCTTTCATTATCCAAAACCAAAGAGGAAGTTGAAGATGACCCAGTTCTTGTTTTGGCTTGTAAACCAGTATTCACCAAAAACCCATCACTCATTCCTTCAAAATCAGAGACTTGCACCCTTGTTGAGTTCCAAGAACAAGGTTCCATGGCCAGTACAGCAACAACAAGAACGACCTAGGGAAGGGTATTGGTGTAATTGCTGTTTGAGGTGCCAATAAGTGTAACTTCCATTAAAACAGAGAAGACAAAAGTTGGAGTCTTTAGAATGCGGTCATTGATGTGGTTGTTTATAAGGAAGGAGAGGAAAGAAAAGGGTTAGTGGTCCAAGTGGAGATAAGTGGAGACTTTGAAGAGATGGTCGGACAGTATTTTTCAAGGCACTAATCCATCCAACAATCATGCGCAAATCTCTACTTATGTTTCCTTTTTCTTTTTTTTATCCTCATCTTTATCCATTTGGTTGCTGGTAATGCAATAGGATCTCCCTTTGAATATGTAGTGATATTCAACAATAGAAGGCAAGGGGCCTAAATACGAGATGCCATATGGTAATTGGTAAGGGATCTAACATTTGTTAAATGGATGGTTAAAAAAAAAAGTTGTTCAATGCAACGTCTAATGGATCTTGTGCTACCTGTAAGGGTGCTTTTGAGTTTCTTAATTTTTATATTATGATTGATATTATGATAGTGATTATTTTTTATTTAAAAATATATTAAAATAATATTTTTTTATTTTTAAAAAATTATTTTTTATATTAATACATCAAAATAATCTGAAAATACTAAAAAAAAATTGAAACAAAGAAAAATAAAAAAAAATTAATTTTTTTAAAAATGCTTTTGAAATACAAAAATAAACAGGATCTTATTCATCTTTTTTTGTTAGAACTTCAATCTCATATATACTTAAAAAAAAAAAAACAATTCTTGGTAGGATTAGAGAATTTACACAAATTTTTTGTTTATGATTTGGCTTGAGATTCAAACTAGATCATGTATTCTAATATCCTATAATCATTAAGCCAACTGCATAGACTTTTTTTATTTTATTTTAACAATAATCCTTCATCAAGTGTATTGAAGATCTTTAAAAAAAATCCTTCAATTGTATGCAAATTACAAAATTATGTTATTAATATGAATGTTCCCTTTTAAAAAAATTTAACATGAGATTGAAATTTATCTTGTCTCGACAAGTCAACTTAGCTAACAAGAACCTAAACTGGTTTGGGTCTTATTTAAAATTATCTGCATAATTGATCTGATTTAACTTAGGTGATTCGGTGGATCCACCTGCTTGGTAGGATAACTCGATCAAACTCCGGCTGTGACTTAATTATTAACTTTATTTTAAAAAAAATTACATCATTTTACTTTTCTTAAAAATATATTTTATTCAAATCAATGTGTGTTATTTTGAACAAGAATTACAAGAAAAAAATAATTAATCTGGATCAACCAACTGACCCATAAGTTGAAAGATCCGATCCAAGAGCCATGTAGTCAGGTTTAGAACTATAATTAAGATATCCCTACAAAGATAACATGTGATAACTACTGTTTATTATCCCAGAGTATGGAATAAAAAGTAAGGTAAGTAGTACAAATAACCTAGGGTAATGTGTTTGTTTTTTTTTGGTTAACTCACTTTTTAAAATATTTTTTATTTAAAAATATATTAAATTGATGTTTTTTTAGTATTTATTAATGGTTTTGATGTGCTAAAGTTAAAAATAAAAATTATAAAAAATATTTTTTTAATATATTTTTAATTAAAAAATACTTTTATAAAAACACTCTACATCATATCACCAAACATATATTTAATACGGATGGTGATAGAATAACCATAAACTATCACACAAGCTACTACCAAGGGATATGGTTAGGTGGTGAGTGGGATTGGATATTTTCATAATTTTTTTTTATTTGTATTTTTGGTTGTTATCTAGAATTTAGTCACCATTATAATGGCTTAGACATCTTGGGAGATTTGATTTAAAATTTATTTTTCAATATATTTTCACATAATAAACATCAAAACACTATAAAAACATATCTGAACCACCAAATAACCTTAAGATGCCAAAAAAATACATTTAAAAAAAATAAAAAAAATCAATCAAATCTCAAAAATTAAAATCTAACTTAATCTATCTTCATCGCTATTTTTAGATGGAAAAACTACCACCATTGAACTCCTCTCGAAAAATAAAATCCTTTAATACTAAATTTGGCTATTTTGATTGTTGAAATCATAAACATCGATAACTTTCACTTCCAATATCTTTAAGTGACTTTCTCTTTTCTATTTCAATTCTAGTTATTGATAAATGAATTATTAAACCAAATAATTTAGGTGAGTCATGATTTTTTATGTGTTTTACATTTTATGCTCATTTTTTTAATTTAGTATTTTTACAACAATTCAAAACTTAATTTCATCGTTATAAAAGAATTTAATTAAAAGGAAAAAAAGTTTGAAAACTGAAAAAAACTTCAGATCTTTGAGACAGACAAAGATTAAAAAAATAGGGATGAACATGAAAGTTTCTAAAACTTGAGGGGCTGAAAATGTGGGTATATATGAAATTGACAAAACTGCAAACGGAGGTCAACCATGGACCATGGTTATATCAGCAAACGCAGACATCTATGACATTGTGTGATTTTTATATCATTCTCAATACTCCTTTTCTTTTTGTAACAGATAATCACATGATTCAAAAGGGGAATCCTATTAAGATTTCTTTATGCATTTCCAAATGCATGCATGTTCATCTAATCTTTTAATATAAATTTATTTTAGTAAACAAATGAGCACGATATGCATACTTCCAAGATAATGTTCAAGCTTAGGAATCTTATATTACTCGGAGAAATATTAAAATTATTGTAAAGTGTAATATTGATTGAAACAAGAAAAATAAATAAATTAAATATTAAATTAACACCATAAAATCTTCTTGGTTAACCCTATAAATGGATAGTCCATAGAAAAAAACAAAACATGCAAACCATAAAAGCCAAATACTCGATCAAATTGGGGAGGGAAGAAAACAAAAAAAGACGGCGGAGGAGAGAACAAGAGAGAAAGAAAAAACCAAAAAAGAGACGAGAGAGACGAGAGAGATAGAACAGGAAATAACAACGAACAGGCGAGAGCTTGAATACAGGAACCTCGCCCAGCATCTGCAGTCTTGCGCAAATTCTCTGGAAAACAGGAAAGTCTTCTGTCTCCCCCCCGCTCTCATTTTAATTCATTAGGTACTGTTCATTCTGCGATTTAATTGCCCAGGCTCTATAGCAAGCTTGCGCACGTTTGCAGCTAGAGATTAAACCGGCCGGGCTACTGGTCTGAACCAGTAACCGGGCCGGGCTGCTGGGTATAGTCCAGCCCTATATGACTGGGCTAGACCCAGCCCGGAAAAAAAGGTTAACCGAGTCTGGGCTTCAGGTGCAGCCGGCCCAACCTTTATACCTCCTTATAATTTTGATATTTAACCCAACAACATACTTTTGATGTTAGAAAATTTTTAAAATATTTGTGGACCTTCATGGGGTTATTTATGGACCCTTGTACATTTTTTTTATTTTTTTTATTTGTGTTTTATTTTTTTTCTTTCCTCGATATATGCTCAATTTATGAACCGTATTGTAAGTGCAAATTTGTTGTGTTATACTTCTTTTAAATTTGTCTAAAAAGAGTCAATATAATAAAAATGGTAAATAAAAAGAAAAAAAACATAAAATTTTTTTCTTTCTTCATTAAATATTCAAGGCTTTGCATATTTATTCATTAGAGTTAGAAATATTATATTTTTTAGGATTTGTGCAATATTTATCAATATCAAAGTTAAAAATATTCATAAATACTCTTTATTGACATTAAAGTCAGGAACATAATAAAAAGAATAAAAAAACAGAACAAATTCTTAACAATTTTAAACAAAACTATCAATGAAGTCTATCTCAATTTGAATGTTTAATAAGTAATAGCATTTTTTTTTGTGTAATTAATCACACACCATAAAAGTTTTATTGAACAATTAAGGTTTTTAATATTCATGATATTAAGAGACGACTCTAAACTAAATATTTTTTTTTTTAAAAAAAGATATTATATATTTATTTTTTTAAAAGAAATTTTTTAATCAGCCACCTCAATCTTTAAGTTTGACACGGATTATAAAAAATTCTGACGAGTAATAATAAAAACGACTCCCACATGAATGGTACATATGTACCTAGATATGAAATTGGCAAAACTGCAAACGGAGGTCAACCATGGACCATGGTTATATCAGCAAAACGCAGACATCGATGACATTGTGTAATTTATATACCATTCTCTTTTTCTTTTTTCTTTTTTTTAACAGATAATCACATGATTCAAAAGGGAAATCCTATTTAAGATTTCTTTATGCATTTCCAAATGAGCACGTTATGCATACTTCCAAGAAAATGTTCTAGCTTAGGAGACCAAATAAAAAGATTACAACATGAAATGTGCTAAATTTGTTGTAGTTTAACATGAAAATGTTAAGATAAATTTTTTTTTTCAAAATTTTAATCCTTGTATTAAATAAAATTCATAATTTTCAATCAAACTTTAATATTTATATAATTAAACTCCTAATTTGATTAAATTAGCTTTTTAAAAATACAATTCAACTCCTAAACTTTAATTTTTTTTTCATTTGAAGCTCAAATTAAACTTAAAAATCAATTTTTTTTTGCAATTAATCTTTCAGTAAATTCAATTAAACATTGAAAAAAATTCAATTGAGTTTTTAAACATCCAATTTTGAGTTTCTCTTCTCATATTAAATTTTTCTTGTCAATAAGGTCTTCATTAGTCAAAATTTAATTGTTAATTTTTTCAACTTTGGATATTTTGATAATCCCTAACCAGTTTTTAAAAATTTTCTAAGTGTACTTCAACTTTTTTCATTTTTTTTAATTTTTTTTCAACTTTGGATATTTTAATAATCCTTAATCAGCTTTTAGAAATTTTCTAAGTGTTCTTCAACTTTTTTCATTTTTTTTTTGAATTCTTTTTAGTTTTTTTTTCTTTTTTAATTTTTTATATATTTATTTCATGCCTGAAAATGGAAACAACAAAAAATGTAACTATCAATAACAATTTTAACTTTTTATCAAAGTTGAATTCACTATCCAAAAACTATCAAACATTTCATATATTGAAACCTACTAAACCCTAAATGGTATCAATACTATACAAATTCAATTTTTCATCAAAATTTATACTAAACAATAAAATTGAAAAATAAAATCAAACTTATTTAACCTAAATTAATAACTTTAAACTTATTATCAGTTTGACAAAAAACAATTTTTTCTACATTTTCAACTTAACAATAAAATTGATAAAATATAATTGGTACCCATTAAATTACTCATAATTTCTCCAATTCTAACACACCTAAGTTGCAAAATTAAATTAAATTTCATCAAGTAACAAATAAAATCAATTTCTTCTAAATCCTAAACAAACCTTGAAATACAAATCATATATTAACACAACAAATTATATAGGGGCAAGCTATAAAACACTTAAATATACAAGAAAATAACAAATATGACAAATAATTTTTAATAAATTAATTTAAAATATAAATGAGTTTTTAAAAAAGTGGACTTATTTACTAGGTGGAGTGAAGCTTAATGCCAAGAGGTTGGATGGTCGGATTTGTGAAGGTGGTGGCTAAATTTGCTAATTAAGAGAGAGAGAGGGGTTACTGATTTGAAAAAAGAAAGAATGATAGGAAACCAGGAACTGTCATATTTTAATTTCAATGATTTGTTAAATTGCTGATAAAATTTTTAATGATTCTTTTTTTACATTTTCAATCCTTATTAAAGCAGAAATTTAAAATACCAACATGGAGTGAAAAAGTACACAAGTCGAGGCAAATTCCTTTATTAAAGTAATAGCGAAGAAATGGCCGCCATTGCCCATCAAGAAAAGCAACATACATTACAGTTACAAATGAAATGTTCTTTGTTACCAAAATAAAATGAAATGAAATGTTCTTTCTTAAGGATTTATTCAAATCACAAAGACCATATATAATGCTGCAAAAAAAAAAAAAAATTCAAATAATTAAATCTTGATCAAACAGTCATTTGCTTCACTTGCGATATTGCAGAGGACTAGGAGCAAGATGGCAGGGTCGCCGGAGGAGGGCGCATACTTTGTGCCCTTGTTCTGCCGTTCCTCACGATGAGAACTGTGTCCATGCCCCAGCTTGAGTGCTTTTCCAAGTGACAATGGATGAACCACACCCCTGAAAAAAGGGATCCATGCTCAATATCACTATACAACAAGACTTGGAAAAGGACATTTTGTTCTTAAAATACTGGAGCTAGCTCTCTCCAGTACTGCTAAACTATACGTGGATGAGAAAACTTAAACTATTGGTACGTAAGAGATATCTTCTAGAGGACTTACCAGGATTGTTGGCGACAAATCTGATGGCAGCCCACCCGCTCCGAGGAAGTGCAACAGTGTTGATTTCAGGAGGATCGATCAAATTGTAAGACTTGGGATCAGTCTCGTTGTTGAAATTACCCTTTCCATGACCAACCAAGTAGAAACTAAATCCATGTAGATGGATAGGATGGTTCATCTCAGCTAACAAATTAGTCCCTTGAAAGACTATCTCAACTGCTTCTCCATAATTCAACATCGTCACCTTTGTCCCTCTGGCCGTAATGACATTAATGCTCGTCACATTTCCTGTGAAGTTGAAATACTTTTGTGGCTCACTTGGGAAATCTGCGTCGAAAACACCATTGATACTTCTATAGTAGGCTTGCAATATATCAATTGGCTTAGCTGCAAAACTGACGTTGTTCATGCTTGCAGCTAACCGAGTTGAATTAATACATGTTGCCTCGGTGCAAGGCAAATAATTCAAAGCAATTGTAATATAAAGACGTCGGTTAATTGTTTGAGGGACATTAACAGGGTGGTCTCTGCTAGCTAAACCCCTGACACGACTGGTGTAGTTTTCTGCAGCTGCAGAATCATTAAATACTGGGAGGATTGGGTGTGGAATAGCTGAAGGGCGGGTATAGTTGCCATTATATTGGAAAATAGCTGTAGTGGTGGTGGTGTCAAATGGAACCCCAGCACCATCAGAAAAGGAGTAAGAAGCAATGTAATAATAGCTTGGAGGCTGATTTGCTGTGACCAAAATGTCCATTGTTTGTCCTGGGGTGATCATTATATAGTTGGTGGTTATGGGTTTTATGTATGCCGCATCTTGTCCAACAACTGTGAGGCTATGGCCCGCAATTCCGAAGAATTGTTCTTCGTTCATCACGGCATTTATGACTCGCAGAAGGTAAGTCCTGCCAGAATTAACCTTCAAACGGTATGTGTTTTCTGCACCAAATATGAAAAATGTGAGTAACTATTATAGTCATGATGTGAGTAACTATTACTGCACCAAATTAATATGAAAAATGAGCACACACACACACCACTTATCTACAAATTATTCAGATAGTTAATTACGGCATGCATGGCTTACCTTCGGAGCATGGATATAGATCTCCTGGCTGGCCATTGATGGTAAGACTGTTGGATATTGCAGGTCCATCACCAGTTGCAAGAGCTTCGTCAATCACCGCCTTCATATCACCCTTAAACCAAGATCCTGCAAACAATTTTTTTTTAAAATTTAAAAAGTTAGATGTACAATTTAGAAAGAAGATCTGAGACGTTTGATTGGAAACTTTCTTTTTAGAACAAACAATAATAATCCATGATGGAACTCGTGTCGCACCAATAATAATTGTTTGTTCTGCATAAGGTGCGGGAAACGGATAGGTGGTTCCACGAGCCGGCGAGATGACAATGGCACCATGGACTGTGGCTCGAGTCCAGTCGCTATGTGCATGCCACCACAGAGTTCCTTCTTCATCAGATAATATGATCTCGTATGTGAAGTTTTTTCCTGGCTGAATTGGGCACTGTGTGATATTTTCGGGGCCATCAGACCATGGATTTCTTGGTTGCTTCACTCCATGCCTGAAATATAAGAATATTAAAACAAATGTTAGGTTCGCCTAATTGGGACCTTCATATCTAGAAAATTGATGATATAATTAATGAAATGTACAGTACCCATTACCCATTTGGTAATAGGGAACATTTAATCTTATTAAAGTATTTAATCTTAGCTGACCTATCAGAGTTTTTTGTTTTTTTTTAACACCATTTTTTATGTTATTAAAGAAAGATTACCAATGAATCGTGACACCGTAATCTCCTTCATTGTGCACATTGACATAAATTGTATCGCCTCTACGAGCATGTATTGTTGGCCCTGGAAAACTTCCGTTTACAGTAAGCATAGTCTTTGTCTCGCACAGTCTTGTAAACTGGGCATTTTGTAGCTGCAAATAAAGAAGAAAAAAAGTAAAAATTAAAAGCAATATTTTAAGCATTTAGCTGAAACAATTAATGGGAGTTTTGAATAAGCAGAGTGCATAACGTAAACTCAGTTAACAAAATGGATTGGGCTAAGTATAAATTAAAGAAGAAGAGGAAGAAGAAGAAGAAGAAGAAGCAATCTGCAAGCATGAAGAAGTAAAGGCTTACAACAAAATTATAGCGGTGAACACTGCTTTGAGCCATGCAAAGGCCCTGCCAATCCAATATGGCCATAAACCATATCAGCCCTGCGATAAAACCCAACCTGCTTATCCCCATTTCCTATCCTCTCGTAACGATATATAATCAAATTCTCTCTCTCTCACTCCCTATCTCTCTGCATATAATCGATGATGTTCCTCAGGTCGTTCTCGCTTTGTGGTGATCATACTGGCCTGCATCCTTGGCTATTTATATAAGAAACCTTTGGGGATCCACGAGATGATTAATTTTACTTTGTCAAGATATCAATAAATTAGACCTTTGAACTTTCAAAGAAAGACCTACCAAAACACATGGAAAAAAAGAGAAATCAAATTGGATAAAAATAACGGATTTTTCAAAACACGCAAGAACACCACCCTGGGAAATTGAACACGGCTAAGAGGGTAGGTATTTCCGCATTCTAAAGGAAACTGTAGGCGCTGTGTTTCCTTGGTTTTGCTGTTATTTTCTTTGTTTTCGCTTGTAATATGATTATATGTTGGAATCCATGAAATGACTTTCTAGTAAGGAGTAGCTTGGATTGCTTCTTCGCGTATAAAGAACGCGTAAAGCCAGGTTCTAATTTTCGAAGGCAGAACCTTCGAAGCCCTCCTCTCGCAATCTCTGCCCTCATTATTGTTAGATGGAGAGTATCGAGTGCTTGTCATAAATCATTATTATTAAAGAGTTGATAAATATAAATAGAAAAAAAAAGAAAAAAAGAGAGAAGAGAGTTGTGTTCCAAGAGTGAAAAACTGACGGGAAAAGAGATGAAAAGAAAAAAGAGATGAAAAGAGGATGAAGAAGAAGAGAAAGGAGGGAAAGATAAAGATAGGAGAAGAATGTTTGAGAAAATAAGTTTAAAGTTAAGATTATGTAAGCCTTAAATTTCTGTTTTGATAAATGTTAGGGTTTTGAAGATTGTGTTTTGGGTTGATTGATGAATTGATTTAAATGTTATGGGTTGATTGTTATATGTAATGAGTTAATTAGTTGATTTTGAGAGATTGTAGGTAAGATGATGATTTTGAGCTATGATTTTATTTGAATGGTGAATTGTGTTAGAAATCATGATATAACAGTAGGTAATCTGTGGAAATTTTGGGTTTGAGGTTAAAGATGATGAAATTTCAGTTTGGTCCCTTAATTTGTGAAAATTACATATTGGTTCCTGGAGTATATTTCAAGATTCAAGACAGAAGAAAAGATGAATTATGAGCAGAATTCCAGTATAGTTATGAATTTTTAACACTTTCAATTTGGTCCTTTCATTTGACAAAAATTACAATTTGACCCTAAAAATTTGGAAAATTTACTGAACGGTCCCTGGAGCATAATTAGAGATTCTGGACAGAACTGAGGATGAATTATGGACATAATTCCACTATAGTCATGAATTTATGATATTTTTAGTTTGATCCTTCGATTTGACAAAGTTACAATTTAACCCTTAAAATATGATAAAATTCAGATTGGTCCCTAACTGTAATATTAGCCTTTTCAGATTGGTTTGATGAATAATTGAGGGTTATTTGATGAATTATTATCAATTCTTATTTTTTTTTTCATGGATTAGATTTCGGGAAAATCGTTTAATTTTTGAGTTTTTTTTTTATAATAAATAACTAGTTTAGTCTAAAAACATATAGGGTTATGGAATATACCCTTAGTTACGTGTATTAAATAGGTTATATGTTCTTTCGAGTTGTTCTTGAGTATGTCTCTTTTGTATTTAGATAATCCTGATATTCTACCAGCGGAATGTTGGTAGGATTTCTTTCGGTATCTGCGTTTGAGTGTTGTTTGCTTTCGAGTCAGGTGAGTGGATAATTTTTCATATGCATGAGAAATATTATAAATATTTGAGCTGTTAATATGAATTGGATCATGCTTCTTGTTAATATATATGTTGATTATTATCCTTGTTACAATAAATCATGATCAATTGTTGAATCTGAATTCTTGATATGAACCGATATATATTTTGAATTGACTTTTGAATTGATAGCTCCTCATTTGATTGATGTCATGAGTTGAGCCTTGAGATACGAATATGTCTGTTTGATTGTGATTATGAACCTATGGTATGTCAGTCAGAATAGCCATGCTAATAGGGTAGTGTTAGTCTTTGTGCACATCGTATCTGAACTCTAGTTGGTCGAGGGAGTCACTAACATGTGTGGACTGATCATCCCACAATACGGAGCCTCATGTTCATTGCATTTTGATTTTCTGACGAGCTTTGCTTTATGATATTCGTGTTATGACTTATTTGAGAAACCTTCCTATAAGAACCTAGAGCCATAATTGTATATATATTCTCATTATTGTATTACCTCGTGTGTGTATATTGAACATTATCTATTCATTGAGTTGTTGAACTCACCCTATCATTATTTATCTTTTCAGGCTTATAGCTTGTTAGCGGATCATTTTTGTTGAACCTTCTGAACCTGCTTTTTGGTTGTAATTTGTACCTTCCTTTTATGTCTCGTTAGTGCTCCAAAACTATGAATTTATATGAACTCTTGTATTAAGACAATCAAATTATATTATGAAGTTTATTTTGTTATTAGTGCTGCGTTGAACTCTGATTGAGTTTTGAAGGATAAGTTTGCATGTAAGTTTGGATTCGCATAGGTATGGAACCTTGGAAGGGAGGGAACCTTGCCTATATGCCGGTCATGGATCCGAAATTCCAGTCATGACACAACCGCTACCCTTTTCCTCTCCATTCTCACAGTAGCCTCCACAAGCTCTCCCCTTTCATTATCCAAAATCAAAGAGGAAGTTGAAGATAGCCCAGTTCTTGTTTTGGCTTGTAAACCAGTATTCACCAAAAACCCATCACTCATTCCTTCAAAATCAGAGACTTGCACCCTTGTTGAGTTCCAAGAACAAGGTTCCATGGCCAGTACAGCAACAACAAGAACGACCTAGGGAAGGGTATTGGTGTAATTGCTGTTTGAGGTGCCAATAAGTGTAACTTCCATTAAAACAGAGAAGACAAAAGTGGGAGTCTTTAGAATGCGGTCATTGATGTGGTTTTTTATAAGGAAGGAGAGGAAAGAAAAGGGTTAGTGGTCGAAGTGGAGATAAGTGGAGACTTTGAAGAGATGGTCGGACAGTATTTTTCAAGGCACTAATCCATCCAACAATCATGCGCAAATCTCTACTTATGTTTAAAGGGAAAAAAAGTTTGAAAACTGGAAAAAACTTCAGATCTTTTAATTGTTAGTTTTTCAACCGACATCCTCTGTTACGTAATTTTCTTAGAGAATCATGGGAGGAAAAAATATTATAAAGACAAAGCAAACAACCGACATCCTTTTGTTATTGATTCAAAAGGGAAATCCTATTAAGATTTCTTTATGCATTTCCAAATGCATGCATGTTCATCTAATCTTTTAGTATAAATTTGTTTTAGTAAACAAATGAGCACGATATGCATACTTCCAAGATAATGTTCAAGCTTAGGAGACAAAATATAAAGATTATATAACATGAAATATGTTAAATTTGTCTTAGTTTAACATGAAAATGTTAAGATACATGTGCGTGTGACAATCTTATATTACTCGGAGAAATATTAAAATTCTTATAAAATGTAATACTGAATGAAACAAGAAAAATAAATAAATTAAATATTAAATCAACACCCTGAAATCTTCTTGGTTAACCCTATAAATGGATAGTCGATAGAAAAAAGACAACACATGCCAAGCATAAAATCCAAATACATTAGTATTTTTTAAACTCAATTCGTTTATTTTATTAAAATTATTGATTTTTTTTAAAAAAAATTTTTATTGCAAGGGAAAATTTGAAATCACGCTATAACTAAGTAATATCGAAATCAAGATATTTTCTTATTCCAAATATTAAAATTTTATTTGTCATTTACTTATAGATAATTTGTTTGTACCATATAGGTTACGTAATTTTTAGTACGAGACGCAAAAGAAATCCAAAAAATATGTGAAAGAAAGCAATCTTTCATGCTGGAATGACATAGCGGTTTGGAAGAATTTCAGGGCGCCATACATCTTAGAGACTGTATGGATGGTATACATTTAGCATGTGATGCATGCATATTTTACGCGACGATCACAGTTCAGAGCAGGGAACCACAACTGGTGTGTTCATGGTTCCGTTACCATACACATCAGCAATTCCATTTCGTTTGTTTCGCATGCGAAACAGATGATAATTTTTTTTTTAATTTCATCCATTTTTGGTATTTGTTGTTTCTTTATAAATATATTTAACTGACAATATTTTTATCTTGCCGCTATGATACTTAGACGTGAAGCCAAACCCAATAAAACTTTTTTTGGAAATGCATGTGCGTAGTGATGACAGCTAAAAAAAGGTGCAACAGTTTAAGGATAGTCAAACTCAACACCTTATGGTATGTTGGCTTTCAATCATTTTTTTCTTAAATTGTTATTTACTTGAATTTGATGAATTTATTTTTTCTTTTTCAGGGGACATATACTAGCCAGTTGAAGAATAGATACGGAGACGATCCTGCAACCCACCTGGATATCAATTTAGATTTGTGATTGGAGGCAAGATTGTCCAGTGAACCTGTTAGAAATCGGGTGTACTGACTCTCTAATACTACGACCGAGAACTTACGGTCGACGCGTAGTATTTCGACCATTGGATGTTCGCAATCAATTTTGAGCACTTAAACTCTAGAGTTTGAGGCAATATTAGACCAATGAGTACATGATCAAACAATTCATCTCAAATGAAAAATATGAACAACTCATTACAGATTGTCATAACCCAATTTTTTACAGCATAAATTCATAAAAATGAAATGAATGAAGAAAAATTGAGTTTTGGACCAAGACAATACAAATTGAAAGTCATGAGAATTTAATCATAATGGATTATAAGTTTGGGAGCCAATTGTGGTAGAAAATGAAAGAATTGATAAGTTTGAAGACTTAATTGTGCTTAGAATTAGTTTAATTAAAGAAATTAGGGGTTTAATTGAAGAAATATTAAGAATCCATGGCTGATTTAGGTTGAAATTGCAAGAAACTAAAGTCCAAGGACCGTTGTGTAAAAGACGCTGCAATGCAGGGTTTAATTACAATTTGGTCCAGGGGTCCGATTGAAAATGCTAAAACATCGAGGACCAAATTGAAAAACAGCCACCCTCGCCCTGAAACGGTGTCGTTTCACGCCCATCCATCGTCGTCTTCCTCTGGAAACAGAGGAAGCCACCGGTGAAGCAAAAAACAAAACGCTGCCCAGATGGGCAGCCCAACACGAGCCAAATTTAGCCTACCAAGGTCCCGAATCCAAGCAGACTTCCTCCCGGACACGCTACTGGAATCCGGGCCAAAGTCTACCACCAACAGTCCAGGCATTCTGTTGGCGTCGGAATTTTAGAAGGAAACTAACTCCCCAAGCCATGCTTATCAGGAGGAGAGACGTAGGTTGGGGCAGAGAAGGAAGATCCCTATAAATACCAAGGAAATGAACGATCAAAAGGGGGAGGGAAGAAAACCAAGAAAGACGGCAGAGGAGAGAACAAGAGAGAAAGGAAAAACCAAAAAAGAAACAAAAGAGACGAGAGAGATAGAACAGGAAAGAACAACGAACAAGAGAGAACTTGAATACAGATACCTCGCCCAGCATCTGCAGTCTTGCGCAAATTCTCTGGAAAACAGGAAAGTCTTCTGTCTCCCCCCCGCTCTCATTTTAATTCATTAGGTACTGTTCATTCTGCGATTTAATTACCCAAGCTCTGTAGCAAGCGTGCGTGAATAGCTCACGCACGTTTGCAGCTTGTGATTAAACCGGCCGGGTTGCTGGTCTGAACCAGTAACCAGGCCGGGCTGCTGGGTTTAGTCCAGTCTATATGGCTAGGCTAGACCCAGCCGAAAAAAAAAAAAAAAAAAATTTGCCATCCTAGTCGTTATACTTGGCTATAATTTTTATACCCCATATAATTTTGATATTTTATCAAACAAGCTACTTTTGATGTTAGAATATTCCTAAAATATTTGTGGACCTTCATGGGTTATTTATGAACCCTCATATATTTTTTTATTTTTTTTATTTGTGTTTAGTTTTTTTTCTTTCCTCGAGATATGCTCAATTTATACACCGTATTGTAAGTGTAAATTTGTTGTGTAATACTTCTTTTAAGCTTGTCTAGAAAAAGTAAATATAAAAAAACATAGAAAAGTTTTTCTTCTTTATTAAAAATTCAAAACTTTACGAATTTATTCACTAATATCGGAGTAAGGAATATCATATTTTTGAGATTTGTGCAATATTTTCTAACATCAAAATTGAAAATATTCATAAGTACTGTTTACTGATAAGAAGAATAAAAAAAAAAGAATAAATTCTTAACAATTTTAATCAAAATCAATAATGCATCCTGTCTCAGATATGATGCTTAAAGGATAATAACATCTTTTCTTTTGTATAACCAATCTTAAATTATAGAATTTTTGTTGACCAGTTAGGATTTCTAATAACTATAATATTAGATGACGACTATTTAAACTAGATATTTTCTTTTAAAAAATAAGAAGTCATATATTTATTTTTAAAAACAAAACTTTTTTAATTGGTCACCACAATTTTCAAGTTTGACACCGATTATAAAAAATTATGCCAAGTAATAATAAAAACGCCTCCCATTGAATGGTACCTATCAACCTTTCAAACATGAAATGTGCTAAATCTGTTGTAGTTTAGCATGAAAATGTTAAGTACATGTGCGAGAGACAATCTTATATTACTAGAGAAATATTAGGAATTCTCCCATGATGAACTCCTTTTAATTTGAGTGTATTTCATAAATTAATTTTTGGTTTTTAAATTATATAATTTGATACCTATCAACCATCAAACTTTTATTTTTTTTTCAAATTAAACATTGGTTTAATTGATTTTAGTCCCTACAATTAATAAAGTTTATAATTTCCAAACAAACTTTAATATTTATACAATTCAATCCTTGGTATGACTAAATGAGCTTTTTAAAAATGCAATTCAACCCCTAAACTTCAATTTCTTTCAATTGAAGCTTAAATTGAATTTAAAAATCAATTTTTCTTGCAATTAAGACTTTAGTAAATTCAGTTAAACATTGAAAAAAATTTAATTGAGTTCTTAAACATTCAATTTTGAGTTTTTCTTCCTATATTAAATTTTTCTTATCAACAAGATCTTTAGCGGTCAAAATTAAAATATCAATTTTTCCAACCCTGAATATTTTGATCTTTCTTAACTAGTTTGTAACTGGTCTTTGAAAATTAAATTTTCTAAGTGTTCTTCAACTTTTTTCAACTTTTTATTTTTTTCTGATTTTTTTAGATTTTTTTATTTTTTTTCTAAAAGAAAAGTTTGATGCCGACAAATTGACAGTCGGATTTGTGACGGATTTGTGAAGGCAGTGACTAAATTTGCTAATTAAATGAGAGAAAGGGGTTATTGATTTGAAAAAAGAAAGAATGATAGGAAACGAGGAGCTATCATATTTTAATTCATTTAAAATTATCGATGAAATTTTGGTTGGTAATTTCATCACATGTTAAATTACTGATAGAATTTTTAATGATTCTTTTTTCACATTTTCAATCCCATTGTCATTTTATGGATTATTATTAATAGAAATATTTGGTTGGAATTTTTATCGGAAATTACCGCCAAAATAGTGTCCATGCCTTTTTTCAATTTTCTAGTGAGCATTCCATGGGAGCAGAAAGCAGAAATTTAAAATACCAACATGGAGTAGAAAAGGTACACAAGTCGGTCCAAATTCCTTTATTAAATTAATAGCGAAGAAAAGGCTGACATTGCCAATCAAGAAAAGCAACATTCATTACACTTACAAATGAAATGTTCCTTATTACCAAAATAAAATGAAATGAAATGAAATGTTCTTTCTTAAGGATTTATTCAAATTACAATGCTGCAAAAAAAAATTAAAATATTCAAATAATTAAATCTTGATCAAACAGTCATTTGCTTCACTTGCGATATTGCAGAGGACTAGGAGCAAGATGGCAGGGTCGCCGGAGGAGGGCGCATACTTTGTGCCCTTGTTCTGCCGTTCCTCACGATGAGAACTGTGTCCATGCCCCAGCTTGAGTGCTTTTCCAAGTGACAATGGATGAACCACACCCCTGAAAAATGGGATCCATGCTCAATATCGCTATACAGCAAGACTTGGAAAAGGACATTTTGTTCTTAAAATACTGGAGCTAGCTCTCTCCAGTACTGCTAAACTATACGTGGATGAGAAAACTTAAACTATTGGTACGTAAGAGATATCTTCTAGAGGACTTACCAGGATTGTTGGCGACAAATCTGATGGCAGCCCACCCGCTCCGAGGAAGTGCAACAGTGTTGATTTCAGGAGGATCGATCAAATTGTAAGACTTGGGATCAGTCTCGTTGTTGAAATTACCCTTTCCATGACCAACCAAGTAGAAACTAAATCCATGTAGATGGATAGGATGGTTCATCTCAGCTAACAAATTAGTCCCTTGAAAGACTATCTCAACTGCTTCTCCATAATTCAACATCGTCACCTTTGTCCCTCTGGCCGTAATGACATTAATGCTCGTCACATTTCCTGTGAAGTTGAAATACTTTTGTGGCTCACTTGGGAAATCTGCGTCGAAAACACCATTGATACTTCTATAGTAGGCTTGCAATATATCAATTGGCTTAGCTGCAAAACTGACGTTGTTCATGCTTGCAGCTAACCGAGTTGAATTAATACATGTTGCCTCGGTGCAAGACAAATTATTCAAAGCAATTGCAATATAAAGACGTCGGTTAATTGTTTGAGGGACATTAACAGGGTGGTCTCTGCTAGCTAAACCCCTGACACGACTGGTGTAGTTTTCTGCAGCTGCAGTATCATTAAATACTGGGAGGACTGGGAGTGGAATAGCTGAAGGGCGGCTATAGTTGCCATTATATTGGAAAATAGCTGTAGTAGTGGTGTTGTCAAATGGAACCCCAGCACCATCAGAAAAGGAGTAAGAAGCAATGTAATAATAGCTTGGAGGCTGATTTGCTGTGACCAAAATGTCCATTGTTTGTCCTGGGGTGATCATTATATAGTTGGTGGTTATGGGTTTTATGTACGCCGCATCTTGTCCAACAACTGTGAGGCTATGGCCCGCAATTCCGAAGAATTGTTCTTCGTTCATCACGGCATTTATGACTCGCAGAAGGTAAGTCCTGCCAGAATTAACCATCAAACGGTATGTGTTTTCTGCACCAAATATGAAAAATGTGAGTAACTATTATAGTCATGATGATAATTGAAGTTTTTCCCCGCTTATCTCCAAATTATTAAGATAGTTACGGCATGCATGGCTTACCTTCGGAGCATGGATATAGATCTCCTGGCTGGCCATTGATGGTAAGACTGTTGGATATATTAGGTCCACCACCAGTTGCAAGAGCTTCGTCAATCACCGCCTTCATATCACCCTTAAACCAAGATCCTGCAAACAATTTTTTTTTGAAATTTAGAAAGTTAGATGTACAATTTAGAAAGAAGATCTGAGACGTTTGATTGGAAACTTTCTTTTTTGAACAAACAATAAGAATGCATGATGGAACTCGTTGCGCACCAATAATAATTGTTTGTTCTGCATAAGGTGCGGGAAACGGATAGGTGGTTCCACGAGCAGGCGAGATGACAATGGCACCATGGACTGTGGCTCGAGTCCAGTCGCTATGTGCATGCCACCACAGAGTTCCTTCTTCATCAGATAATATGATCTCGTATGTGAAGTTTTTTCCTGGCTGAATTGGGCACTGTGTGATATTTTCGGGGCCATCAGACCATGGATTTCTTGGTTGCTTCACTCCATGCCTGAAATATAAGAATATTAAAACAAATGTTAGCTAGGTTCGCCTAATTGGGACCTTCATATCTAGAAGATTGATGATATAATATTATAATTAATGAAATGTACAGTACCACGGTCTCCGAATTAAAGTATTTAATCTTAGCTGACCTATCAGAGTTTTTTGTTTTTTTTTAACACCATTTTTTATGTTATAAAGAAAGATTACCAATGAATCGTGACACCGTAATCTCCTTCATTGTGCACATTGACATAAATTGTATCGCCTCTACGAGCATGTATTGTTGGCCCTGGAAAACTTCCATTTACAGTAAGCATAGTCTTTGTCTCGCACAGTCTTGTAAACTGGGCATTTTGTAGCTGCAAATAAAGAAGAAAAAAAGTAAAAATTAAAAGCAATATTTTAAGCATTTAGCTGAAACAATGAATGGGAGTTTTGAATAAGCAGAGTGCATAACGTAAACTCAGTTAACAAAATGGATTAGGCTAAGTATAAATTAAAGAAGAAGAGGAAGAAGAAGAAGAAGAAGCAATCTGCAAGCATGAAGAAGTAAAGGCTTACAACAAAATTATAGCGGTGAACACTGCTTTGAGCCATGCAAAGGCCCTGCCAATCCATGGCCATAAACCATACCAGCCCTGCGATAAAACCCAACCTGCTTATCCCCATTTCCTATCACTTCTCTCGTAACGATATATAATCAAATTCTCTCTCTCACTCTCTATCTCTCTGTATATAATCGATGATGTTCCACAGGTCGTTCTCGCTTTGTGGTGATCATACTAGCCTGCATCCTTGGCTATTTATATAAGAAACCCTTGGTGATCCACGAGATGATTAATTTTACTTTGTCAAGATATCAATAAATTAGACCTTTGAACTTTCAAAGAAAGACCTACCAAAACACATGGGAAAAAAGAGAAATGAACTTGGATAAAAATAACGGATTTGGCAAAACACGCAAGAACACCACCCTGGGAAATTGAACACAGCTAAGAGGGTAGGTACATTACCATATTCTAATGGAAACTGTAGGCGCTGTGTTCCTTGGTTTTGCTGTTATTTTCTTTGTTTTCGCTTATAAGATGATTAAGTATATGTTGGAACCCATGAATTGACTTTCCAGTAAGGAGTAGCTTGGATTGCTTCTTCCCGAATAAAGAACGCGGAAAGCCAGGTTCTATTTTTCAAAGGCAGAACCTTCGAAGCCCACCTTTCGACAAGGGGTACCCCAGCGTCTTTACCCTAGCTAGTTAGACATATGTGCTGCCCATCTTGACCATGTCTTAAACGTGGAATCAACAACCCTATGCCCCGCCGAGAAAAAAAAAAAAAACACACACACACGCACGATGATAATAATAATAGGAATATAATGCTACCAATGCATTGGTGAAACAAAGAATTATTATTATTATTAGTCATTCTATTTCTTGTTATTTTTTAACAGTAAATGTTCAAGATAGTTTTTGGGTATTTTAACTAATATTTCAAGGCTTTAAAATTAAAAATCATATAAATTTTAAATAATTCTAAAATTTATGACGAGATTGATTAGTTGGGTTATATTCTTTAAGATTAATCTTTTTATTTCTTATATGACTGGAAGGTGGTTATATTAATGATATAGAAAAATAAGTGAGAGTGTTAAACATTAAATTGATAAATTATAAATTATTGTATGTTTTATTATGAATTATATTTGCAATTTGTTGTGTTTAGCTTAGGGGAAACTGAAGCTTTAAATAAATGGTCACGTGCATAGCAGGTGAGGAGGAGGCATTTTCATTCATTCATAGTACGACTTTTGCGTGTTGGATGTGTAAACATCGATTCAAATGAAAAATAATTGACAAAGGAGTGATTTGTAGAATACTAACAAACTGATTATTACAATTAATTGATTTTTTTTGAAAAAAAAATATGAGACAAAAACCTGTGCATTGATAAGTTTTTTTAAAATTTTTTTTGGAAATTTAGAAAAAAACTTATCAATAATTTCTAATGAAAATAGCTATTTCACTACCAGAAATTCACTAAATACCAACGGATTTACCGACGGAATATTTCTGTCAGTAATTTGAGGTAGAAATTACCGATGGATACTTTTCCGTCCGTAATTCAGTCGGTAACTACTGACGGACCATTTTCCGTCGGTAATTCAGTCGGTAACTACCGACGGAAAAGTTTTGTCGGTAGTTACTGACTGAATTACGGACGGAAAAGTTTCCGAATTAAAAAAAAAAAGGCAGGTCGCTGATGTTGAGGTTTTGGCGGGTTATTTTTTTCCGACGGATTCAAAACGACAGCCCGTGCAGTGCCCGTACAATGACGTGACCGGTTCGCCGTTTAAATTGCCGACGAACTCACTGAGGGATTTGAAATGGCAGATCCGTACGGTGACATGTCTATGTTTCCGTCAGAATCACCGACGGAGTTTCCGTCGGTGAAACCGTCGGAAAAAGTTAATATATGTCAGCTCTGCCGACCCTCTCCTCCCCTATTTCTCCTTCTTCTTCCTAATCCCAACTCTCCCCATCTGCAAACAACCAGCCCCCCCCTCCAAAAAAAAAAAATCTTCCTCATATCAGCACAACAAGTTATATTTCTTGAAGTTTTGTGGTCACAGCATCCGTGTTCTGATTTACCGACGAATTTTATCAATTTTTGTAAGTAATTCTATCTTTTTAAATTTTAACATTTAATTAAATGTCAATTTTATTGTTTTTTTAGTATATGTATTTTGTTAGTAGATGTACATGTTTTATTGTTATTTCTCAAACAAACTTGTAGTATATGAATGTATAATTTTATACCTGTTATGGTTTGTTTTAGATTTTGTAAGATTATATTTGTTTGTAAATTGTTAAAACTTTATGGAACTACCGAATTACATGTGCTATTTTGAAATAATTAATAGCTTGCTTAATGGGTCCGTTTAAAGTTTTATTAATGGTATTGTGGAGTGGTAATTTCTGTAAATTTATATACTTTAATTCGTATGGACGTTGATAAATGATAATGAATATTTAATATTTATGAGAAGTTGTGATTGGTTTGTTGGATAATCTCGAGGTAAAGTAATATTTTTGCAAGTTTATTTACCTAATTTAGTTAATTAATACATGATGTCATCATAATTTTATAGAGGTTCGATATAAGTCATGGATGATCGTTCATGGATGTATCGAGATTCACCCCAAGGATTGCGGAGGATGGATATTGTAACAGGGTTCAGGGTTTTATTAATTTCGCAACATCTATTCCCAAAAATTTTACTGGAGGCGGTATTAGGTGTCCATGCAGGAAGTGTGAAAATAAAAAGTATCTTCATCCAGATGTTGTAATTATGCATCTTCTACACAAAGGGTTTATGGAGAATTACCAGTGTTGGTATGCACATGGAGAAGTATTTGTTAGCGAGAGTGAGAGGAGAATGGAAGAAACGGTGGTTGGGTCTACTTCTAGTGCTAGCAACGTGCATGAAGCGGCAAATGACAACACTAATCCTTACAGAAATATGGTTATGGATGCAATGAGAATGAATCAAGGTAATGGCAGTCAATGTCCAATCGTAAAACAAGAACCTAATGCAGATGCAGCTAGGTTTTTTGATTTGTTGAAAGATTCTGACGAACCATTATGGGATGGCTGCACGAACCACAGTAAATTATCGGCCGTAGCACAGGTGTTCACCATCAAGTCAGATCACGGGTTGAGTGAGGCCGAGTATGACAAGATTATTGAATGGGCAAGAAGCATTTTACCTGAAGGGAACAGGTTGAAAGAGAACTTCTATGCTGCGAAGTCCATGATGAAACCCCTTGGCTTAGGATACCAAAAAATTGACATGTACCCTAACTTCTGCATGTTATACTACCTTGAAAATGCTGAGATGACCGAGTGCATGACATGCGGGCATTCCCGTTACAAACCTAGAACTGGCAGGGGAAAGACTCTAGTGGCATATAAAAAACTTAGATACTTCCCGATCACACCTAGACTGCAGAGGTTATTCATGTCACCAAGGACTGCTGAGCACATGACATGGCACCAAGTACACCATGCGATTGATGGAGTGATGGTTCATCCTTCTAACGGTGAAGCGTGGAAACGCTTTAACAGTGTTCATCCTCACTTTTCAGCTGAATCAAGGAATGTGCGTCTTGGGTTGTGTACAGACAGATTCAACCCATTTGGGTCATTTGCTGCTCCTTATTCTTGTTGGCCGGTCATACTCACAGTTTATAACTTGCCACCGGGAATATGTATGAGGCCGGAGTTCATGTTTTTATCTACTGTCATACCCGATCCAAGAAGCCCGGGGCAGAATATAGATGTTTGTCTCCGACCTTTGATTGATGAGTTGGCGCAATTGTGGTCCTCCGGAGCTCTGACTTATGATATATCAAGGAAACAAAATTTCCTTATGAGGGTGGTATTGATGTGGACTATCAATGATTTTCCAGCTTATGGAATGCTTTCTGGTTGGAGCACGCATGGGAAACTCGCATGTCCATACTGCATGGAAAACAACAAGGCATTCACACTAGCAAATGGAGGTAAAGTTTCTTTTTTTGACTGTCACCATCGCTTCTTGCCACTTCATCACATGTATAGAAAGAACAGAAAAGATTTCTTTGTTGGCAGAGTTGAAAAAGATATTGCATCCCTGCGTCTTTCTGGTGAAGAATTGCACGATGTTGTCTCAGAGTACGGTGACATTGTGTTTGGCCTTCGATCAGGTAAGCAAAAGTTTCCTGGTTTTGGTTTGACCCATAATTGGGTAAAGCGAAGTATCTTTTTTGAGCTTCCTTATTGGAAGACCAATCTGCTCCGCCATAACCTTGACGTCATGCACATCGAAAAAAACATGTTTGAGAACATTTTCAACACCGTCATGGATGTGAAGGGGAAGACAAAGGACAACATCAAGGCTAGATTGGATATAGCTTTATACTGTAACTGTAAAAATATGGAGTTGGTTTATGATGAGTCACGGGTTGCAAAACCAAGAGCAAGCTTCGTGTTAGAGAAAAACGCACAACTGCTAGTCTACAAATGGCTTAAGAGTCTGCGTTTTCCGGATGGACATGCATAGAACATATCAAGGCTGGTTAATATAAAGGACTGCAGATTGTATGGAATGAAGAGTCATGACTGCCACGTGTTTATGCAAACACTCATCCCATTAGCTTTTCGTGATTTGTTGCCAAAGGGAATATGGGATGCACTCACGGAGATCAGTCATTTCTTCAGAGATATATGCTCCAGCAAGTTGAATGTTGATCACATTGAGAGGCTTCAAACGAATATCGTTGAGACACTATGAAACTTGAGATGATATTCCCTCCATCATTTTTTGACTCAATGGAGCATCTCCCTATACATCTACCGTTCGAGGCAAAAGCTGGAGGACCGGTCCAATATAGATGGATGTACCCATTCGAACGGTTAGATATTACAGTTGCAATGTAATTCATATATAAAATTATTTTATATGTTTTTCTTAATTGAAAATACTTGATTAATATTTCAATGCAGGTACTTGTTTAATCTCAAGAAAAAGGTTAAGAACAAGGCGCATGTTGAAGCTTCGATATGTGAGCCCTATATTGTTGAGGAGATCTCAACATTTATCTCGTACTATTTCGAACCTCATCTGAGAATGAGAATCAATCGCGTTCCACGGCATGATGATGGCGGTGAAGTGCCTTCCAGTGGGAACTTGTCAATATTCTCCAATACTGGACGACCCACACCTAAAAATGTCGTAAGAGGAAGATATTTATCGGAAATAGAGTTCAAACAAGCACACAACTATGTTCTATTTAACTGTGATAAGCTGAGACCTTTTATTCAGTAAGTTTATACTAATTAAACTTTGTTAGTAATATACTGTTAATTATATATTGTAATATCATACACTCATTATCACTTGCAGGCAACATCGTCAATATTTGCTCTCCAATAACTCACAGCTGACCGAATCCCAGATCTTTCAATTACAAGATGAGCAGTTTGTCACGTGGTTCAGAACACATGTAAGCACTATCACAAACTCATTCTAACTTGCAAAATTATTGTACGTATGCATGTCATTACGAGATTCTCGTTCATTTACTGTTTATTGATGTACATTACATACAAGGTTTATCAAATGGGAAGGAGTGCACCTAAGTCATTGTCTTCACTAAGCCTGGGGCCTGAAAGAAAATGTAAGTGCTACAACGGGTATTTTGTCAATGGATATGTTTTCCATACTGAAGAATACGGGCAAGGAAGAAAGACATACAACATCGGTGTTTGTATTAAGGGATCTACTAGTAGTGAGTTAGAAGTTGACTACTATGGTAGATTAGAAGAGGTCGTCGAACTGCAATATCATAACGAGCAGAATATAGTGTTTTTATTCAAATGCTATTGGTATGACACGACTGACAGAGGAATCAGAGTTGATCCGCACTATGGTCTGGTCGACATCAACTCAAAAGCTAGACTCCGCAACATAAACAATGTCTTTGTTTTCGCAAAGCAATGTCAACAAGTTTATTACACATACACCCCTTCATTTAGAAAGGATCGATCAAGAGTGGATTGGTTGTCCGTTTTAAAAACGAAACCCTGGGGTCGTGTCGAGGTTGTTCAGGATGAGAATGTAGACACAAGTGTGCGAGATGAAGTCTTTCAAGTTAGTGAGGTGGTTGAACCATATCGAGTTGCTCCTTCGATTGAATTGGAAGAAAATTCAAATTTTCGTGTTTTCGATGATAGTCTTGTTGATGTTGACGCAGAGGAGTTGAATTTTGTTTTGAGCTCTAGCGGACAAGCAAATATCGATGGAGAAGATGATATTCATATTGAAGATTGCGATGAAGGTGATGACAATTCAATTGATGACGAAGAAGAAGAAAATTCTGACTAACTACCAAAATGAAGCCCTATGTAAAACCCTTTTTTTCATGTAATTTAGATTATGGATGATATATTTTGAAACGCAAAATAGTTATCACTTGAAATAATTAGTTGAAATACCACAATTACGAAATAACTACTTGAAATAATTATTCATCATGGATGATATATTTTGTAACACGAAATAATTACTTGAAATGCCACCACATCACCGACGGCCACACCGACGACCTTAAGTCCGTCGGCATTTCACAGAGAGTTCGAAAATAATTACTTGAAATGCCACCACATCACCGACAGCAACACCGACGGACTTAAGTCCGTCGGCATTTCACAGAGAGTTCGAAAAAAATTATTTGAAATGCCACCACATCACCGACGGCCTTAAGTCCGTCGGCATTTCACAGGGAGTTCGAACATAATTACTTGAAATGCCACCATATCACCGACGGCTACACCGATAAATTTATATTCGTCGGTACGTTGTCGGCGGGTCAATTTTACCGACAAACTTCCCGACGGACCGCGCGAATTTCAAAGGGTTGTGCATTAAATGCACCTCTGACCGCGTCATCTTGCCGACGGAATTACCGACGGACCACGAAAAATATGGAGGGTCATTAAAAATTTTGGTGCGAAATTCAAAATTTACCGACGGATATTTGACACTTCACCAATGGAATAAATTAAAATAATAATTAATTTTATATCCGTCGGTGAATCCGTTCAAGTGACCGCCCGTTCAGTTCATTTTTTCTTCTCCTTCGTTTCTCACCTTAAGATTTTGATTTTTTTCCTCTCCATTCTTCAAAGCTTTCACCTCCAATCTTTAGCAAGTTTTCTTCATCAGTTTAAAAGGTTAGTGTTTCCTCTATTTCATTTTACTTTAATGGTTTTTTTTTGCTATTTTTTTGGTTATTTTTTTTTGTTTTGGTGTATTTTTTGTAATGTAGATAAAGTCTATAGTTTTTTTTTGCATAATTCATTGCTAAAGTCTATAGTTTTTTTTTTGAATTTATTGAATATTTTTTATTGTTGTATTGGCATAATTATTATTAGTTAATTTGTTGAATATTTATTGTTAATGTTGAATTTACCATAGAATTAGTAATTGAATATGTTGGAATAATTATTAATTTTACTTTATTATTGCATGATTTGTGTTTAATTTTTTCCATTTATTTTGATTGTTATTCTAGAGTTTTTTTTTTAATTTATTGTTTTGTTGTATTGGCATAATTATTGAATAATTTGTTGAATTGTAATTCTTAATGTTGAATTTACCTTAGAATTAGTAATTGAATATGTTGGAATAATTATTAGTTTTACTCTATTATTGCATGCTTTGTGTTTAATTTTTTCCATTTATTTTGATTGTTATTCTAGAGTTTTTTTTTTAATTTATTGTTTTGTTGTATTGGCATAATTATTGAATAATTACTTGAATTGTAATTCTTAATGTTGAATTTACCTTAGGATTAGTAATTGAATATGTTGGAATAATTAGTATAGATTGGGTAAATTGGTTGTGGCTATTGTTAATATGTGCAGGTTTGTGGATTTGGGTAGTATCCGGTATAGGGGAGGTGCTGTTGAATTTTTTTTTTACATTTGAATTTAATTATATAATTATTTGTATCAAATTGTGTAGATGCGTAGAACGAAAACTAGAACTTGTCGCTCAAGTGCGGTCGCAGGTAGTTCGTCTAGCAGCGAGGATGATATTTACTTAGGTGCCGCTCAAGAAGAGGCACCTACACCACCTGCGCCGTCAACCGATGCTGCCTCTTCCAGCGGTACTTCACAGCGCAAAGGCGGCGTGCCTTTGCAGCAGAATCAATTTACCCGCAAGTACGAGGCACAGTGGAAGGACGACCTTTCAATGTAAGTTTGTTAAGGTTTTAGTTTTTTTTTTAAAAAAAATTACAACATAATTTATGAAGTAATCACTATTGAATTTATTTCATTTATTTTCAGGTTCACAAACATTGAAGCCGCCTGAGTAATATCATCGGCGTTTAAATTGTCGATGGAGATTCCATTGTTTCAATGGAGTCAGATATCCAAGCATCCTGAATGGATGCCTCAAATCAATGCATGGTTTGGCAGATTTCAGGTTGGTGTTAATTTATAATTTTCAGCTTATTTCTAATAAATTATTAATATAATTGTAAATAAATTATTGTTTTTATTTAAACTTGTTTATTTATACACAGCACAAATTCTGCTGGGACAGTGAGCATAACACTGTTGTGAGGAGGGTGTGGGAAAATCACGCGGCAACTAGGTAAGATCGAAAACAATACAGGATTTTTTTTAGACAAAAATTTATGTTTCGAAATGTAATTTTTGGTGGCGTGAAGTAGGTTGCGTGATTTTTGGTATGAAGAACAAAAAAAGGCAAAAAAAACCACGAGGGATAGGGGTTTCCAAGGCTGGAACGATGTTGCGGTTTGGAGGGATTTCAAACCGATATACATCCCGGAAGATATATGGCCGCACTATCTTGAGCACGTGACGTCTGAGCGGTTCACACGACGCTCACAGTCCGGTGCTGGCAACCGGAATCGGCCAATTCATGGCGAGGTGACAACGCACACTGGCGGCTCCGTTCCGTTTGCTGCACATGCGAAACGGATGGTAAGATTAATTTAAATGAAATATATAGTTAAATTCAGTTGTTGTTAATATATCTTTTTTCATTATAGGCTGCGTCTCTTAAACGTGAGCCGAGCCCGATTGAGCTGTTTGTGGAAACGCACGTGCGGAGTCAAGATCGCCAGAAGGGGGCACAACAGTTCGTTGATAACCGTGCTCAGCATTTCGTGGTATGTTTGTTCAACTATTTTATTTTGTAAGTTATTTTGTAAGTTATTATGTTTATTGTATTGAATATGGTGATTACTTTTATTTTTATTTTCAGGAGACATATAATAATCGGTTGAGGGAGAGATACGTGGACGATACTTTGACCCATCCAGAATTCGATCCGGATTTGTGGATGGAGGTTGGCTCGTCAGGTGGACCCGATAAAAATCGGGTTTACGGGCTCTCCAACACTACGGCCGACAACTTGCGGTCGACCCGTAGTGTTTCAACCGTTGGGAGCTCCCAATCAATATCGAGCTCCCAATCTAAGGAGTTCGTGACCTTGCAGCAACACACGGCTCAGCTCACCGAGAAATACGATAACCTAAAATTGGAGCACGCACAACTCAAAGCGTCTTATGCACAACAAAGAGCGGAACAAAGAGCGGAGTCTGAGCAACTCAAAGCGTCTCAAGCACAACAAAAAGCAGAGTATGAAGCGGCTCATGAACAACAAAAAGCGGCTTATGAACAACTTCGCGAAATGATTATAAACATGGCAAATAGTGGAACATGTGCGCCTAATCTTTTTTGGCCGTATAACCACCAGCCTCCTCCAGGATCTCCTCCTCCTCCTCCAGCTCCACCTTTATATTAATTTGTAATCAACATTATTTACCTTTAAAACTTCATTTAATATTTTTCTTGAAACATATTCAGTTTGTAATGAATATTATTTAACTTTGTTTTTTTTTATGTTTAATATAAATTTTATTTGCATAATTGGTTTGTATTACAATTAATTTATATATAGTTTTATATTATATATCCTAAATAATTTTTTAAAAACAATTACCAAGGATTTTCCCGACGGATGAATTCGGTCGGTATTTTAAACACTCACCGACAGACTTACCAACGGAATTAATTCGTCGGCATTTAACAGTAGCTTCCACCAGTACCGACGAATTTACAGACGGACAGATTCAGTCGATATTTCATACACTCACCGACGTAGTTACCGACGGATAGTTTCCGTCGGTAAATTACACTATCACCGACGGAATAAAAATCCGTCGGTATATTTCAAGCGGGAATCTTTTTTTTTTGGCGCGCAAATTCCGTCTGTAAAACCATCGGCAAATGATTTTTTTTTTGTTCCGACCGATATAGCGACGGAAAGGGGAATCACTGACGAAGGTAAAGCCGACAGACTTAATCCGTCGGTGATGAAGTCGGTAAAAAAATCACCGACGAACTTCTAATCACACACCGACAGAATTGATCCGTCGGTAAAACTGTGAAATCTTGTAGTGTTTCTTCAATAATTTCCAATGAAACTTACAATGGAATAGAAAAAACAAAAATATCAATAAATTTTTTTTCTACATCAGCCATGCTGATAAAATTGAATGAATAAAACTCAAAAACTCTTCCCTCCCTTCTTCTTCAACCTTTTGTCAAAAAAAAAAAAACTGCCCCTCGATTTACATTTTCTAGCAAATCCAGCCACCCTCTTCAAAAATCCGGCCACCGAAGTTGTCAGCAATGATCTATATTTATTAATAGTGTCAATTTTCCTCTCTTGATTCTATTTTTTATGAACCTTCATTACACAAAGTAAGCAATTTTTTTTCTTTTAATGCATGATTTGTATATTAAGATTTGTTTGAGATTTGAGATAAATTAATTTTATTTGTTATTTAATAAAATTGAGTTTGATTTTGATTAAAAAAATTGAATTTAAAATTGATAAATACATTATTAACGTTTTACATGAATTATCTACATGTAATGTTTATGAATTTTCAATAAAAAGAATGTGTGAACATGGATCCTCTACAAGAACAAATCCCCGAGACCTCTCACTATAGTGCTGTTTCACGACGATGGACCGATAACGGAATTGGACAGGGTTGAGTGGTCAACATGAATTTGTTGACATTAACGCTTACAAACAAACAAACAAAATGGTTAGAAGTTGTACCCTTTCTTAACTCTTTCGTTGATTCTACTTCGATATTTAAGCTGCTTTTACTAAAATACCCCTCGAGATTTGATGGGTGGCAAGCATCTTCTTCATCCGTCTCCCTATCACTAATATCCGGATTCGGATTCTTTTAACGTTTAAAATTCCTTTTAAAAGTATGTGAATTACTTTTACTTTAAATTAATTTTTAGATTTTTTTAATATATTAATGTTAAATATAATATTTTTTATTTTAATATATTTTTAAATAAAATTACTTTAAAAAGTAACTACAATTATAATTCAAAAAACATCTTGAATCCTTATCTCTCGGATGAAAACTAATTATGATTTGGGAAAATTAAATCTAAAAATCATGTCCAAGTTCATAAAGTTGTTGAAAAGGCGTGAGTTTAATTATTATTATTTATTTTCTAGAGATTATTTGTCGGTAATTTCATCACACGTTAAATTACTGATGGAATTTTTAATGATTTTTTTTTACTTTTTCAATCCCATTGTCATTTTAATTGATTATTATTAATAAAAATATTTGGTTGGTATTTTTGTCGGAAATTACCGACAAAATAGTGTCTACGCCTTTTTTTCAATTTTCTAGTAATCATTCCATGGGAGCAGAAGGCAGAAATTTAAAATACCGACATGGAGTGGAAAAGTACAAGTCGGTGCAAATTCCTGTATTAAAGTAATAGCAAAGAAAAGGCTGACATTACAGTTACAAATGAAATGTTCCTTGTTACCAAAATAAAATGAAATGAAATGTTCTTTGTTAAGGATTTATTCAAATCACAATGACCATAATGCTGCGAAAGAAAAAATTCAAATAATTAAATCTTGATTAAACAGTCATTTGCTTCACTTGCGTTATTGCAGGGGACTAGGAGCAAGATGGCAGGGTCGCCGGAGGAGGGCGCATACTTTGTGCCCTTGTTCTGCCGTTCCTCACGATGAGAACTGTGTCCATGCCCCAGCTTGAGTGCTTTTCCAAGTGACAATGGATGAACCACACCCCTAAAAAATGGGATCCATGATCAATATCGCTATGCAACAAGACTTGGAAAAGGACATTCTGTGCTTAAAATACCGGAGCTAGCTGTCTCCAGTACTGTTAAACTATACGAGGATTAGAAACTTAAAACTATTGGTAAGAGATATCTTCTAGAGGGCTTACCAGGATTGTTGGCGACAAATCTGATGGCAGCCCACCCGCTCCGAGGAAGTGCAACAGTGTTGATTTCAGGAGGATCGATCAAATTGTAAGACTTGGGATCAGTCTCGTTGTTGAAATTACCCTTTCCATGACCAACCAAGTAGAAACTAAATCCATGTAGATGGATAGGATGGTTCATCTCAGCTAACAAATTAGTCCCTTGAAAGACTATCTCAACTGCTTCCCCATAATTCAACATCGTCACCTTTGTCCCTCTGGCCGTAGCGACATTAATGCTCGTCATATTTCCAGTGAAGTTGAAATACTTTTGTGGCTCCCTTGGGAAATCTGCGTCGAAAACACCATTGATACTTCTATAGTAGGCTTGCAATATATCAATTGGCTTAGCTGCAAAACTGACGTTGTTCATGCTTGCAGCTAACCGAGTTGAATTAATACATGTTGCCTCGGTGCAAGGCAAAAAATTCAAAGCAATTGTAATATAAAGACGTCGGTTAATTGTTTGAGGGACATTAACAGGGTGGTCTCTGCTAGCTAAACCCCTGACACGACTGGTGTAGTTTTCTGCAGCTGCAGTATCATTAAATACTGGGAGGACTGGGAGTGGAATAGATGAAGGGCGGGTATAGTTGCCATTATATTGGAAAATAGCTGTAGTAGTGGTGTTGTCAAATGCAACCCCAGCACCATCAGAAAAGGAGTGAGAAGCAATGTAATAATAGCTTCGAGGCCGATTTGCTGTGACCAAATGTCCATTGTTTGTCCTGGGGTGATCATTATATAGTTGGTGGTTATGGGTTTTATGTATGCCGCATCTTGTCCAACAACTGTGAGGCTATGACCCGCAATTCCGAAGAATTGTTCTTCGTTCATCACGGCATTTATGACTCGCAGAAGGTAAGTCCTGCCAGAATTAACCTTCAAACGGTATGTGTTTTCTGCACCAAATATGAAAAATGTGAGTAACTATTATAGTCATGATGATAATTGAATTTCCCACCCCACCCCCCCCCCCCCCCCCCCCCCCCCCACTTATCTCCAAATTACTCAGATAGTTACGGCATGCATGGCTTACCTTCGAGCATGGATATAGATCTCCTGGCTGCCCATTGATGGTAAGACTGTTGGATATATTAGGTCCACCACCGGTTGCAAGAGCTTCGTCAATCACCGCCTTCACATCACCCTTAAACCAAGATCCTGCAAACAATTTTTTTTTGAAATTTAAAAGTCAGATGTACAATTTAGAAAGAAGATCTGAGACATTTGATTGGAAACTTTCTTTTTTGAAGAAACAATAATAATCCATGATGGAACTCGTTGCGCACCAATAATAATTGTTTGTTCTGCATAAGGTGCGGGAAACGGATAGGTGGTTCCACGAGCCGGCGAGATGACAATGGCACCATGGACTGTGGCTCGAGTCCAGTCGCTATGTGCATGCCACCACAGAGTTCCTTCTTCATCAGATAATATGATCTCGTATGTGAAGTTTTTTCCTGGCTGAATTGGGCACTGTGTGATATTTTCGGGGCCATCAGACCATGGATTTCTTGGTTGCTTCACTCCATGCCTGAAATATAAGAATATTAAAACAAATGTTAGCTAGGTTCGCCTACTTGGGACCTTCATATCTAGAAGATTGATGATATAATATTATAATTAATGAAATGTACAGTACCACGGTCTCCGAATTAAAGTATTTAATCTTAGCCGACCTATCAGAGTTTTTTGTTTTTTTTTAACACCATTTTTTATGTTAGTAAAGAAAGATTACCAATGAATCGTGACACCGTAATCTCCTTCATTGTGCACATTGACATAAATTGTATCGCCTCTACGAGCATGTATTGTTGGCCCTGGAAAACTTCCATTTACAGTAAGCATAGTCTTTGTCTCGCACAGTCTTGTAACTGGGCATTTTGTAGCTGCAAATAAAGAAGAAAAAAAGTAAAAATTAAAAGCAATATTTTAAGCATTAGCTGAAACAATTAATGGGAGTTTTGAATAAGCAGAGTGCATAACGTAAACTCAGTTAACAAAATGGATTGGGCTAAGTATAAATTAAAGAAGAAGAGGAAGAAGAAGAAGAAGAAGCAATCTGCAAGCATGAAGAAGTAAAGGCTTACAACAAAATTATAGCGGTGAACACTGCTTTGAGCCATGCAAAGGCCCTGCCAATCCATGGCCATAAACCATATCAGCCCTGCGATAAAACCCAACCTGCTTATCCCCATTTCCTATCACTGCTCTCGTAACGATATATAATCAAATTCTCTCTCTCTCACTCTCTAATCTCTCTGTATATAATCGATGGTGTTCCTCAGGTCGTTCTTGCTTTGTGGTGATCATAGTAGCCTGCGCCCTTGGCTATTTATATAAGAAACCCTTGGGGATCCACGAGATGATTAATTTTACTTTGTCAAGATATCAATAAATGAGACCTTTGAACTTTCAAGAAGACCTACCAAAACACATGGAAAAAAAGAGAAATCAAATTGGATAAAAATAACGGATGTTTCAAAACACGCAAGAACACCACCCTGGGAAATTGAACACAGCTAAGAGGGTAGGTACATTATCATATTCTAAAGGGAACTGTCGGCGCTGTGTTCCTTGGTTTTGCTGTTATTTCTTTGTTGTCGATTATAATATAATTATATGTTGGCACCCATGAAATGACTTTCTAGTAAGGAGTAGCTTGGATTGCTTCTTCGCGAATAAAGAACGCGGAAGCCAGGTTCTCATTTTCAAAGGCAGAACCTTCGAAGCCCACCTCTCGGCAAGGGGAACCCCAGCGAGCGTCCTTACTCCTTACCCGCTAGTTAGACATATGTGCTGCCCATCTTGACCATGTCTTAAACGTGAAATCAACAACCCTCTGCCCCGCCGCCCCCCCAAAAAAACATAGAAAGAAAAAAAAAACACACACGACACGCACGATGATAATAATAATAGTAATATAATTAAATATATACTACCAATGCATTCGAGGAAAAAAGAATTATTATTATGTTATTCATTCTATTTCTTTTTCTTTTTTAACTGGGAAATCTATACTAATTTACATGTATCTTAACTTATTATTTAAGATTTTAAATTAAAAATCAGATAAGTTTTAAACAGTTCTAAGATTTATAACGAAACTAAACAGTTAAGTTATATCTTTAAGATTAATTTTTTTATTTTTTAAATGATTATAAGATGGTTATATTAATGATATAGAAAATGAGGTGGGAGTGTTAAATTAAATTGATAAATTATAAATTATTGTATGTTTTATTATGAATTATATTTGCAATTTGTTGTGTTTAGCTGAGGGGAAACTAAGTTTCATCTTAAATGAATGGTCCACGTGCATAGCAGGTGGGGAGGAGGCATTTTCATTCATTCATAGTACGACTTTTGTGTGTTGGATGTGAAAACATCGATTCAAATGAAAAATAATTGACAAAGGAGTGATTTAATTGTAGAATACTAACAAACTGATTATTACAATTAATTGATTTTAATAAAAAAAAAAAAAGATACGAGACAAAAACCTGTGTATTGATAAGTTTTTTTCTAATTTTTTTTGGAAATTTAGAAAAAACTTATCAATAATTTCTAATGAAAATAGCTATTTCTTCAATAATTTCCAATGAAACTTACAATGGAATAGAAAAAACAAAAATATCAATAATTTTTTTTTCTACGTCAGCCATGCTGATAAAATTGAATGAATTAAAACTCAAAAATTCTTCCCTCTCTCTTCTTCAACCTTTTGTCAAAAAAAAAAGACCCTCGATTTACAATTTCTAGCAATCCGGCCACCAAAGCTATCATCAGCGTCGATCTACATTTATTTGCAGTGTCAACTTCCCTCTCTAAGTTCTATTTTTTTATGAACCTTCATTACATCAAGTAAATTATAATAATTATTTTTTTGTATTAATACATAATTTGTATATTAGAATTTGTTTGAGATTTGAGGTAAATTAATTTTATTTGTAATTTAATGAAATTGAGTTTGATTTGATAAATAAAAATTAATTTAAAATTGATAGAAACATTAAACGTTTTACATGATTTTAAATAAAAAGAATGTGTGAACATGGATTCTCTACAAGAACAAATCCCCGAGAACTCTCACTATAGTGCTGTTTCGGATGGATAACGGAATTGAATGACTTTGAGTGGTCAAAATGAGTTTGTTGACCTTAACGCTTACAAACAAGCAAACAAAAAAGTGGTTAGAAATTCTTAACTCTTTCGTTGATTCAACCTTGATATTTAAGCTGCTTTTACTAAAATACCCCTCGAGATGTGATGGGTGGCGAGCATTTTCTTCATCCATCTCCCTATCACTAATATCCGGATTCGGATTCTGATTCTTTTAACGTTTAAAATTCTTTTTAAAAGTATGTGAATTATTTTATTTTTATTTTACTTTAAATTAATTTTTAGATTATTTTAATATATTCATGTTAAATATAATATTTTTTATTTTAATATATTTTTAAATATAAATTACTTTGAAAAGTAACTACTATTATAATTCTAAAAATATCTTGAATCCTTATCTCTCGGATGAAAACCAATTATGATATGGGAAAATTAAATCTAAAAATGATGTCCAAGTTCATAAAGTTGTTGAAGAGGCGTGAGTTTAATTATTATTATTTATTTTCTAGAGATTATTTGTTGGTAATTGATAGAATTTTTAATGATTCTTGTTTTGCTTTTTCAATCCCATTTTCATTTTAATTGATTATTATTAATACAAATATTTGGTTGGTATTTTTATCGGAAATTACCGACAAAATAGTGTCTACGCCTTTTTTTCAATCTTCTAGTAATCATCCAATGGGAGCAGAAAGCAGAAATTTAAAATACCGACATGGAGTGGAAAAGTACACAAGTCGGTGTAAATTCCTTCATTAAATTAATAGCGAAGAAAAGGCTGACACTACAGTTACAAATGAAATGTTCCTTAATACCAAAATAAAATGAAATGAAATGTTCTTTCTTAAGGATTTATTCAAATCACAATGACCATAATGCTGCGAAAGAAAAAATTCAAATAATTAAATCTTGATTAAACAGTCATTTGCTTCACTTGCGTTATTGCAGGGGACTAGGAGCAAGATGGCAGGGTCGCCGGAGGAGGGCGCATACTTTGTGCCGTTGTATTGCCGTTCCTCACGATGAGAACTGTGTCCATGCCCCAGCTTGAGTGCTTTTCCAAGTGACAGTGGATGAACCACACCCCTGAAAAATGGGATCCATGCTCAATATCGCTATACAACAAGACTTGGAAAAGGACAAGTTTGTGCTTAAAATAACGGGGCTAGCTGTCTCCAGTACTGTTAAACTATACGTGGATTAGAAAACTTAAAATATCGGTACGTAAGAGATATCTTCTAGAGGACTTACCAGGATTGTTGGCGACAAATCTTATGGCAGCCCACCCGCTCCGACGAAGTGCAACAGTGTTGATTTCAGGAGGATCGATCAAATTGTAAGACTTGGGATCAGTCTCGTTGTTGAAATTACCCTTTCCATGACCAACCAAGTAGAAACTAAATCCATGTAGATGGATAGGATGGTTCATCTCAGCTAACAAATTAGTCCCTTGAAAGACCATCTCAACTGCTTCTCCATAATTCAACATCGCCACCTTTGTCCCTATGGCTGTAACGACATTAATGCTCGTCACATTTCCAGTGAAGTTGAAGTACTTTTGTGGCTCACTTGGGAAATCTGCGTCGAAAACACCGTTGATACTTCTATAGTAGGCTTGCAATATATCAATTGGCTTAGCTGCAAAACTGACGTTGTTCATGCTTGCAGCTAACCGAGTTGAAGAATTACATGTTGCCTCGGTGCAAGGCAAAAAATTCAAAGCAATTGTAATATAAAGACGTCGGTTAATTGTTTGAGGGACATTAACAGGGTGGTCTCTGCTAGCTAAACCCCTGACACGACTGGTGTAGTTTTCTGCAGCTGCAGTATCATTAAATACTGGGAGGACTGGGAGTGGAATAGGTTTAGGGCGGCTATAGTTGCCATTATATTGGAAAATAGCTGTAGTAGTGGTGTTGTCAAATGCAATCCCAGCACCATCAACAAAAGAGTGAGAAGCAATGTAATAATAGCTTGGAGGCTGATTTGCTGTGACCAAAATGTCCATTGTTTGTCCTGGGGTGATCATTATATAGTTGGTGGTTATGGGTTTTATGTATGCCGCATCTTGTCCAACAACTGTAAGGCTATGGCCCGCAATTCCGAAGAATTGTTCTTCGTTCATCACGGCATTTATGACTCGCAGAAGGTAAGTCCTGCCAGAATTAACCTTCAAACGGTATGTGTTTTCTGCACCAAATATGAAAAATGTGAGTAACTATTATAGTCATGATGATAATTGAAGTTTTACCCCGCTAATCTCCAAATTATTCAGATAGGTACGGCATGCATGGCTTACTATCGGAGCATGGATATAGATCTCCTGGCTGGCCATTGATGGTAAGACTGTTGGATATATTAGGTACAACACCAGTTGCAAGAGCTTCGTCAATCACCGCCTTCACATCACCCTTAAACCAAGATCCTGCAAACAATTTTTTTTAATTTAAAAAGTCAGATGTACAATTTAGAAAGAAGATCTGAGACATTTGATTGGAAACTTTATTTTTTGAACAAACAATAATAATCCATGATGGAACTCGTTGCGCACCAATAATAATTGTTTGTTCTGCATAAGGTGCGGGAAACGGATAAGTGGTTCCACTAGCCGGCGAGATGACAATGGCACCATGAACTGTGGCTCGAGTCCAGTCGCTATGTGCATGCCACCACAGAGTTCCTTCTTCATCAGATAATATGATCTCGTATGTGAAGTTTTTTCCTGGCTGAATTGGGCACTGTGTGATATTTTCGGGGCCATCAGACCATGGATTTCTTGGTTGCTTCACTCCATGCCTGAAATATAAGAATATTAAAACAAATGTTAGCTAGGTTCGCCTAATTGGGACCTTCATATCTAGAAGATTGATGATATAATATTATAATTAATGAAATGTACAGTACCACGGTCTCCGAATTAAAGTATTTAATCTTAGCTGACCTATCAGAGTTTTTTGTTTTTTTTTAACACCATTTTTTATGTTAGTAAAGAAAGATTACCAATGAATCGTGACACCGTAATCTCCTTCATTGTGCACATTGACATAAATTGTATCGCCTCTACGAGCATGTATTGTTGGCCCTGGAAAACTTCCATTTACAGTAAGCATAGTCTTTGTCTCGCAGAGTCTTGTAAACTGGGAATTTTGTAGCTGCAAATAAAGAAGAAAAAAGTAAAAATTAAAAGCAATATTTTAAGCATTTAGCTGAAACAATGAATGGGAGTTTTGAATAAGCAGAGTGCATAACGTAAACTCAGTTAACAAAAGGGATTAGGCTAAGTATAAATTAAAGAAGAAGAGGAAGAAGAAGAAGAAGCAATCTGCAAGCATGAAGAAGTAAAAGGCTTACAACAAAATTATAGTGGTGAACATTGCTTTGAGCCATGCAAAGGCCCTGCCAATCCATGGCCATAAACCATATCAGCCCTGCGATAAAACCCAACCTGCTTATCCCCATTTCCTATCACTGCTCTCGTCACGATATATAATCAAATTCTCTCTCTCTCTCACTCTCTATCTCTCTGTATATAATCGATGATGTTCCTCAGGTCGTTCTCGCTTTGTGGTGATCACACTAGCCTGCATCCTTGGCTATTTATATAAGAAACCCTTGGTGATCCACGAGATGATTAATTTTACTCTGTAATGATATCAATAAATTAGACCTTTGAACTTTCAAAGAAAGACCTACCAAAACACATGGAAAAAAAAAGAGAAATGAACTTGGATAAAAATAACGGATTTGTCAAAACACGCAAGAACACCACCGTGGTATATTGAAGACAGCTAATTTGCTAGAAAAAAAGTAAATTTTAAGAAAGTAAATTATATTTTTATGTTCGACAGTGTAATGAAAAATAAATTGAAAGTATTTTTCAGTGTTTGATTATGTCATAAAAATAAACTGAAAAATAACTTATTAATGTTTTATTTTTTTCAAGTTTATTAAAATAATAAGAAACAAATCTTACAAATTAAAAAGTTGTATAAGAATGAAATTGAAAAAAAAATATAATTCATAAATTATTTAAAATTAAAAAAAAATCTAACTGGAAATATTTTTTATTAATTAATTTTTTTATAATAAACAAACCATCTGGAAAGTAATTTTTTAAGAAGTGAATTATAAAAAAATAAAAATAGCCGTAGGTAGATTACCATATTCTAAAGGAAACTGTAGGGGCTGTGTTCCTTGGTTTTGCTGTTATTTTCTTCGTTTTTGATTATAACATGATTATATGTTGGGGTCCATGAAATGACTTTCGAGTAAGGAGTAGCTTGGATTGCTTCTTCGCGAAAAGAACGCGGAAAGCCAGGTTCTCATTTTCGAAGGCAGAACCTTCGAAGCCCACCTCTCGGCAAGGGGTACCCCAGCGAGCGTCCCTACCCTAGCTAGGTAGACATATGTGCTGCCCAGCTTGACCATGTCTTAAACGTGAAATCAACAACCCTCTGCCCCGCCGGCCCCTCCCCCCAAAAAAAACAAAAAAAAAAAAACATACACGCGTGATTACAATTAATTGATTTTTTTCAAAAAAACAAAAGATATGAGAAAAAAACATGCAATAGCATGTGCACACATCGATTCAAATGAATGGTCACGTGCTATTGCACGTGTATTTTTTTAGGCAAGTATTACTTTTTTTTTTTTTTTTAATGCATGATTGTATATTAGGATTTGTTCAAGATTCAAGAAAAATTAATTTTATTTGTTATTCAATAAAGTTGAGTTTGATTTTTTTAAAAAAAATAAATTTAAAATTGATAGAAACATTATTAACGTTTTACATGAATTATCTACATGTAATGTTTATGAATTTTAAATAAAAAGAATGTGTGAGCAGGATTCTCTACAGAACAAATCCCCGAGAACTCTCACTATAGTGCTGTTTCACTGTGATGGATGGATAACGGAATTGGACGAGGTTGACTGGTCAAAATGAATTTGTTGACAATAACGCTTACAGACAAACAAACAAAGTGGTTAGAAATTCTTAACTCTTTCGTGGACTCTACTCGATATTTAAGCTGCTTTTACTAAAATACCCCTCGAGATGTGATGGGTGGCGAGCATTTCTTCATCCATCTCCCTATCACTAATATCCGGATTCGGATTCGGATTCTTTTAACGTTTAAAAAGTTGTTTTTATTTTAATTTTTTAATATTTAAAATTTTGATATACTTTATTTAAAATAATTTTTATTTTAAAAAATATCTTAATATATTTTAAATAAAAATTACTTTAAAAAACAACAAACAGCTCTTCATCTTTATCTGGAATGAAAACCAATTATGATTTTTGAAAACTAAACCTAAAAATCATGTCTGAGTTCATAAAGTTGATGAAGAGGCGTGAGTTTAATTATATTATTATTATTTTCTCTCTTTGGATTCTTGGTTTCTCTGACATATTGCTCATCTGAAAGCTCCTTTTATTATTCCTCTTTTCCCTCCACTTGGTGCTCTCTATTTTTCGGTTGCCGCGTCTTTTATTATTGAACGCTGGTTTTTTATATTTTTAAAAATTTAACTTTTTTTATTTTTTTATTTTAAATTAATATTTTTTAATATTTTCAAATCTTGATCAGATCAACGAGATCTTATTTTCTTATCACTATTTTGTTTTTAGCTCTTTTTTTCCGATTCCTTGATTGTCACGTGCGAATGAGTTTAATTTTTTCTATCAATTAAGAAGATGTGTTATCTTTCATATAAAATGCTAAAATAATGTTAGATAACTTGTATATTTAATTTTTTATAATTTTATTGTATAAATACATGATTTGGATATTAAGGTTTTTTTTTGGATTTGGAAGAAATTAATTTTATTTGTTATTTAATAAATTAAGTTGAATTTTGTAAATTAAGTATGTTATAATTAAAAAAATAATGAATGAGTACTAATTATATTTTATAATTCCTCTTTTCCCTCTGCTTGGTGCTGTTTTTTTCGGTTGTCGCGCCTTCTACTATTGATACACGTTTGGCCTTGACTTCCTGTCGCTTTTTTGTTTTTAGCTCTTTTTTTCCCAGTTCCTTGATTGTCACGTGTGGATGAGTTTAGTTATATATATATATAATATATATATATATATATATATATATAAACTTTCTGATATAGATTAATATTTGTAGTAAAGTAAATTATTTGGTATATAAGAATCATGTCGACGGAATAACCTATGGACAAATCCATTCTACTGGCATTTTTCATTGAGAATTTCACATTTATTTCATCTAAAAGTTACAGTAAAGTAAATTATTTTGACATTTTTGATGAAATCATAACTGAAAATTTCGTTGGAAATTAATTTCTGACTAATTAATATTTAGATCATTTTAACAGATATTAAAAATAAAATATAAAAAATATTATTTTAACATATTTTTAAATAAAATTACTTTAAAAAAAATCTAATACTGTAATATTAAATGGACTGCACATCTTTATCTCAGATGAAAAACCAATTATGATTTTTGAAAACTAAACCTAAAAATCATGTCTAAGTTCATAAAGTTGATGAAGATGCGTGAGTTTAATTATTATTATTATTATTTTCTCTCTCTGGATTCTTGTTTTTCTGACACATTGCTCATCTGAAAGTCCTTCTATCATTCCTCTTTTCCCTCTGCTTGGTCTCTTTTTTTGGGTTGTCGCGCCTTCTACTCTTCAAAGCTGGTGCATTTGAAAAACGTTTTTTAAAAAAAACTTACTTTTTTACTTTTTTTTATTTTAAATTAATATTATTTTAATATTTTCAAATTATTTTGATCAGTATTAAAATAATTTTAAAAAAATAAAAAATATTATTTTAATATATTTTCAAATAAAAATACTTTGAAAAATAATCATAACCACACTTCTAAACATTCCTTTTAAAAATGTGTTTGCTTTAATGATTGGGGTTAAGATTAAATTTGGATGTAACTCAATTATATATAAAACTTGACTATAAAAATTAATTTTTTTATTTTTTAAAGAATTTCATACGCAAACTCCACTTCAACACCAAAACAAATAAACTCTTAGGCCTTTATTTCCTGTTGCTTTTTTGTTTTTAGCTCTTGTTGGTTCTTTTTTCCCAGTTTCTTGATTGTCACTTTTGGACGAGTTTAGTTTTTTTTACCGACTAAGAACATGTATTATCTTCGGATGCCGACATCTTTTTTTCCCTGATCGCCGATTCAAAAGAGATGGAGACGTACAAAAGGGTTGTTGAAAATATGAACAAAGTAAAGAGTGAATTGAATTTGAGCTGTGAAAATGATCTACAAAGTGACAAAGAACTAGGGATTTTTAGGCTTGAGGAAGCTGCCACCAGGATTCACAAAGTCTAAACAACGAAGAAAATGATGATGATGCTCCTAAAAGTAGGAAAAGCTATGGCATGATGACCTCTTAGGAATGTCACTCATCCTAAAAACAGGAAAAAAAATTAACAAAGAAATGATATTCTCATTAAGTGGTAAAATATGATTAAAAATTAAATCTACATCACAAAATTAATCCAGGCTAAGTTTTATATCATATTAATTATTTTCACGTCAGATTTGCTTTTAAAACAAATTTAGAAAACCTAAATCTAAAGTATATTAACAAGAAAATAAATTTTTTAGATTAACGTGAGTGTCCGGGTCAGTTTACATGTATCTCGACTAATCTCACAGATCCTGAAATTAACGACCATATAAGCTTCCAGTGGCCCTGAGATTAGTGGGACTCGAACTGGTGACCTTTAGGTAGCAACCCAGAACCTGACCAGTTGAGTTATACCTTTCGGGATTATAAAAAAACAAATTTTAACATTAAATTTCATGCCTTTTTTAATTTAATCCATGTATAAATAAGATTTTATACAATTTACTTTTTCATATCAGAGTAGATGTCATACGGACATGAAATTAACATTAAAGGTGTGATTGCTACAATTAGAAGTTAGGCACAACGCATTTTGCTCAAATATCTCTTGATTTGGATTGTGATGCCTTGCTTATGTAATCAATTATAGGACTTAATTATGTTACGATACTTGAATTTCTCCAGCTGATCTGACTGTGTTCAACCTCCTAACAATCATTAAAAAAATACACATGCATTAACACCATTATGGAGTATTTCTTCTACCATTCAACCTGTGATAATCATTAGATTATTATTATTGCAATGGATTTCTCTATACTGAATTACGTACCCTTGTTGATCTAGATCCATGTTATCATTTTTCTTATGGCCACGAGAAAGCCTGCAAGTATCGTCATCATTATCAGATATTTCTTCTACCACTTCTTTATGCTACTGTCATTGCAAAAGATTTCTTCTAACTGAAATATTGGCCCCAGATGGTCTAACCATACACGCATTGTCACTTATCAAATACGGCCTTAGCAACCATTTAGGTGGTGCCCAGTGGTAAGAGATTGGGATTAAGAGGTTTGCTCTCTCTGTGGTCTCAGGTTCGAGCCCTGTGGTTGCTCATATAATGGCCACTGGAGGCTTACATGGTCATTAACTTTAGGGCCCGTGGGATTAGTCGAGGTACGCCCAAACTGACCCGGACACCCACATCAAACTAAAAAGAAGAAGAAAAAGGACTGCCTTAGCTAATTTTCTTATCTCTGTATAGTTTGACACCATCCAGCGTAAAAATGTCATTCTTGATCAGAAAGAATTTCTACAAATCATGATTATAAAAAAAGAAAGAAGGGATATATAAAGATTAAATAGTGTTCAAAGGTGTAAAGATATAGGATTACATGTTTATCCATGGAAATCTTTTAGCTCATTGCCTTGATTTTGAAATTTTACTGATTAATGTTACTAGATCTTTTTTATTTGAATTCGAGGAAACCCTACTTCTCGGAAAGCGTACTTTGTAGATCTAGGTAAGCGAGTAAAACTCCGGCTGTCCTAGACTCTTACAAGAGATACACGTTTTGATTCGAACTCGAGACCTGCTATGCAGATCTCAAATTAATCCTTTGCCATTACACAACGCTTCTTGAAGACCTCTAACTCTCTAAATCGCATTTCGTGCTTTGTCGTTAATATTTTGCCTTCACTTGTAAACTTTGTACTATCATTAGAATACTTTCGAGAGATTCATTTTTATGGACGCTTTGGTGTTTTTGTGGGTGACATTTTTAAAAATAAAAAATATCCCTAAATTAAGGTCTGGTGCATGCGTATTAATATTTTGATTAAATAAATCAAGTGATCATGCAGAAATGGACCAAAAAATTAGAAAACAAATCAGGGATAATTAAGATTAAATAGCAACAATGGCTAATGATTTGGATATAAATATTAAGTAGCACATGGATGCACGATCATCGATCTTGCATGTTGCTTTTGATTTGCCTTTAGAATTGCATCGACGACTAGCGCTACTTTTCATACTTAAAAAAAGCTTATCCTTGAAATAATTTATGGGTTTAATTAATCATGGGGTCTCCATTTAGAGTTTACAAAGGAGCTCAAATGTGGTGATCATCATTGGTACGTATGAATCCATGTTGTTCATGATTTTCTCACTTTTTTTAATGACTTAACGTGCGCGCACATGAATTTCTTTGCTTAGATAATGCTGTCTTTGGAAAGATTGTAGACCGGAATCAAAGCACATAATCTTGAATTTGACTGCTGCCCGTCCCTCTGGCAAGCATCAACAAAATTAAACCAACAACGAAAGAGAATCATGGATTGTAGGAAAGAAAAATAAAAGAAACATGGATTAGAATCACAACATGGACTCCGTCCAATAATAATAATAAAAAAAAAAACAAGAATTTCAATAGAAAAAGACGACTTGGCACTTCCATGTCGATGATCTGGATCGGGTCAAGTCTGGGCCAGGTCGGGTTGCTGGGTCGTGGATCTGGGTTTCAAGGGACACGGGTGACAAGGGAGAAGGGGTGCGGGGGCATATTTCTCGATGACGAGTGGAATATTATTCACATTAGAATATTCAAAACATATTTATTTGCATCCCAAAAGTCTTGTTCCATTTATTAGGATTAGTGGTTGGTGCTTAAAACCTATACATGATCATTTTAATGTGTTTTCACAATAATTTGTGTTCATGTATCTATTAATATGATTAGTATTTCAGGATTATTTTGTTATGTTGATGTGATAAATCTAATTCTAATAATATTTATTAGAATTAGTGTATCCGGATTATATTGTTGTGATATTATTAAAAATAATTTTAAAAAATAAAAAATATTATTTTAATATATTTTTAAACAAATAAATACTTTAAAAAATAATTATTCACCACCGTCTTAATCTCTTTGTAATTATATCACTTCTTTCTTGCACTTAGTAATTAAGAGTTGACCAACTAAATAGATAACTTCGACAAATAAGATCTTAATTTAATAATTAAATAAAAAAAAATAAAACCTTAAGAGTAAATAAGATATATTTATCAGTTTAATATTTTACAAAATAAAAATTCACCTCACTTAAAAAGATTGCTCAAGGCTCTGCACTCAGTTTATTGTTGCTATGGCTTCTTTTTTATAATCTCTCACGAGCTAGCTCCAACCTTCTCATCAACCACTATCAGGAACTACTGTCAAGCTATCAGAGAACAATGTTCTGTCTCACTGTATTGGTGCTACTTCTAAGATACAGACAACCACTACTTCACCACCAAGTAGAAGTGTCTGTAACCCAGTAGACATCAATCCAGTTGTGGACTTGCGTCCTTCATGTGAGCCACTGCAATCTTCTACAGCTATAATGGTATCAGTATTTCCTCTTTCTCTATACAAAATCTGTTCAGTCTGCTGTTTGGAAAGAAGTTATGCAAGCAGAAATTACAGCTTTGAATGCTAACCTAACATGGAATCTTGCTCCCCCACCTGCCAACACCAATATTATTGCAACAAATGGGTCTACAAATCAAACAAAACCCTAATGGTTCAGTTGAGAGGCTTAAGCCTTGCCTGGTGGCCAAGGGCTATACATTAACAGTTGGGTATATCAAGTTGCATTCCTTAATGGAGTTTTATCGGAAAAATTTCCATGGCTGAATCGCGAAGGTTGGTGGAAATGAGAGACCACTAAAATAATGTCTACAAACTACGCAAGACTCCCTGTGATTTAAAATAAGCCTCTCGTGATGGGTTTCATATAATATTCTACTTCTTGTTTACTCAAGTTTTTAATGACTCCAACATTGATTCTTCTTGGTTTTTTTATAAAATTCACTCCTCGAGAACGGGGTGCCTTGCACTGTTTTTCCAGGATTGACGTACGTTGGTTTTAATGAAGCTGGCAGACATCTCTAAACAAAATATTTGAAAGATATATTATATAAGAGCAAATTGATCGAGCACACGCATACCTTGTCTTCTGCTATGGATAGCATGTCCTCCATCGATTAAAGCTGTTGGAGAACCTCTACAAGTACAAGATGCTACGCTCTCCGAAAATTTCGTTTGGGCTCTGCGAGATGCAACCTTAACAAGACCTGATTTTGGGATCGCAATCGTGTATTTAGCCCAATGCAATATGTTAAACTAATACAGATTTCCTGAGAATCATTGCATCTCAACCCCATGCGATCACTAGTAGGATCTTGGCTATCCCCTCGTGATTTGACTCTTGAAAATTACTACTAATACGTGAGTAGCGTTGAAGAATATATTAGTCACATAAAACAGAGTAATATATTAATAGTTTACATGATAAATTGTAAAGAATGAATAGGTATTTTAATTTTATTGAAATAAATTTCATAAATAACTTATATTATTAAAAAAATTATAATAATTATAGTTAAAATCAAGCCCTTAAATCCGGACTCCCTAATATTGCTGTCAGTCGCCATGTCCAGGTTCAGGAATTTTAACCTGATTCCTTTTCGAAACTCACGCGCGAACGTGCTGTCGGACGGGCTTCCCCCGTCTTTTAGGATCGACTAACCCATGTGCAAGTGCCGTTCACATGGAACCTTTCCTCTCTTCGGCCTTCAAAGTTCTCATTTGAATATTTGCTACGACCACCAAGATCTGCACTGACGGCTGCTCCGCCCAGGCCTTAATTATCAAATTGCACAAATTTTACAAGATATAGATTAAAACAATGAAAATGTTAAAGGTATATTTTACCAGAATGCATAATTTTATATTTTTTTAAACTTGTAAAATCGATTCGATTTTACTGATTTTATCGAGTTTGACCGATTTTACTAGTTTTTGAGTTTTAATCCGATTTCATTAACTCTGAGATTTATGAGACTCAAACTAGTGATCTCTAAATAGCAAACCTAAAATCTAATTAGTTGAACTACACCCCTCATAGTTACATTTAATTTTTTTATTATTAAAAAGGGTAATTGTTAAGGCAGCACAAGTTGATATTCTTAATGGTAAAATTTATCTTCTAAACACTATTATTTTTTTATCTCAAAACACACATCAAATTACTTTTTAATTGTATCGTACTTATAGTTATTAATAATTTAATTTTCTTCTTTCTATTTTCACTAACATTTATATTTTTAATTAATTTTTGTACAATTAAAATTGCTTTTGTAATATTCATTTTTTTTTTATAACATCTTACCAAACATCACCCAATAATTTTATCCAACTATGAATTTTATTTTCTTTCCCATGGTCATTATCTTACAATATGAAGTAAGAAGGCCAAGGTCAATCAATCTTATGAACATGCTAGTATTGTTTTTTATAGTTTTAAAATCTGATCTGGCCTGTTAGCTTGATCCAGAACTGGAACCAAGTGAGATTTAAAAAAAAAATAAGAAAAGTTAAAAACCTGGGATGATCTGGTTAAAAACACAATTGCATTCCGTTGACTATTTATTTTTTTAATCAAAAATATATATTTATATAAATATATTATAACTAATTATTATAATAAACATCATATTCTTTAAAGAAATATTTCAATTTATCCGCCACTAATAATACAAGATGCGGACAGCAGGAAAGGAGATATCGTAGAAGGGACCTTAGTTATATCCTATAATTAATGATCATCACCAACCAGAAAATTCAAGTAAAGAGAAAAAGGAGTTGCATTAAATATCGACAGAAATGAAATGATCAAAGCATACAAAAATCTTCTCTTCTTCTGAATATTAATGGTGGCCAGTCAGCAATCAGTGACTCATCATCATGCATGCAGAGGTCTCTATCACGACTCAAGGGTAAAGTATAGAAACTCCAAGAAATCTCCTTCTCCTCTTAATGAAAGGAAAAATCTCAAATTCACAGTAATCTTTTCACGAGAATTTTGAACAAAATTGATAAGAGCCTCAAAACCAATGGTTAAAAAGTCACAGTAATCTTCTACATGAGTCAGCTGCAGTTTCGATCACCTGCATGACTTTTTAACCATTGGTTTTGAGGCTCTTATCAATTCTGTTCAAAATTCTCGTGTGTCCATATATATATATATATATATGCGCTCTTGACACTCTTGGAAGCTGGAAGCCTTGGACATGATGCGTTCTCATTCTTCTTAAATTTCTCAGATATTAATAAACCAGCGGCACATTTAGTTTCGTTTAGAACGGCGTTGCCTTAAATTAAAAGAAAAATTGTTTTTATATATTTTCATGTGGTTTTGATGTGCTCATCTTAAAAATAATTTTTTAAAAATAAAAAATATATTATTTTGATATATTTTTAAATGAAAAACACTTTAAACCATAATCGCTATCACAATCTCAAACAGGCACTAGAGAGGAAAAATAAAGAACAAGTGCCTGGCTATTGAATAAAATAAATAGCATTGATCATGTCCTCCTGAGTAGGGTAATTATTTTTTGTCCGGTTCGGTTTTTACCTATAAAAACAACCGAATCAAAACCGGTTCAAACCGACCGGTTTCAGTTCGGTTCGGTAAAAACCAAAACTCAACCAACCGGTTTTGGTTTTGTTTGGTTCGGTTTTGGTGCGGTTCGATTTCGGTTATGTTATTTTATATTAAAAAACAAAAACTATGTTATTTCCTAGGGTTTTTTATTTTTTCTGTTCGGTTTGATTTTTTAATTTCAGAATTATAAAATCAAAACCAAACTGAATATTTTTTAAAATATTTTAATTAATTTAATTCTTTTTTATAATTTAATTTTTATAATTTTCTTAATTTAATTAGTTTTTTTTCTATAATCACTGAATATTTGCAGGGCTATAACCAGTAATGTGGTAGTGGCCGTTAATGGATAAACTACGACTCTTGGTGATCTAAAAGGTCAAAATAGTAAATATATACAAAAGATATCCTTTAGAGGGATAGAGACCGTGTCAAAATAGATAGGATGTTAATCTTGATCCGGATGAAGAAATTAATGATGACCTGTGCCCCCAAAGTCAGTGTCGGTCTTGCTTGCAGGGCAAGGTGTAATCTTGATCCGGATGAAGAAATTAGTGCCCAAGTTGACAGAGACCGTACGCGTGCATATAAATGATGGCGGGGAGGGAAATTATGAGAGAGACTATGGCATGGCTGTACAAATGTGGTTTTGATTGAATTTCTCTTGTTTTTTCATAAAAACATTGATTGTATTTTACTTTGAATTAATTTAATTGTTTTAAATACTCTGACCTTGAGATTCAATACTTGACTTTTATGTATTTTTATTTTAATATTTATGTCAAATAAGAGCTTGAATGATGAATTCATAGGACGACGCTTGAAATTAATTCTTATAGTAGGAAGATAAAGCTTATAGTTGAAGTAAATGAAAATGTTTCTTTGAACACCTCTAAGATAAAAATGTCAAATCTTTTGAAAACCATCGAGGAGGAAATGGTTTTAGCAAAAACAAATTACTTGAAAATGTAGAATTTGATGAAATGATACTTTCAAATCATTTGATGCGGAAGTCTTCATATTACAATTCACTTGTCATATTTTTCATTATTATATATTTATTACTTCTAATTATCTTGTTTTATTTTATTTTATTATTACAAGGCTAAACCTAAGTTAAGACTGAGTCGAAGAAAGCCTCTTTATCACTTGGATATTCTTGAAGGGATATATAAAAAAAAATATAAAAATTGGATCTCAAGTTGAAAATGCTTGAGAAAAGGTTTGAAGATGGGAGAAAGAAAGAAAAAAAAAAAAAAGAATATCAATGATATTAATGAGATGCAATTAATTAAATAATAAGATTTGTTTAAAGAATTCCCATCCTTGTGATTGTGAAAGTGCTTTATTAACACCAAGAACACTTAAGATCCATTATTTCTATTCTATTCTTGTCTAGAAATTCATTTTTAAAAGGTATAAAATGAAAATCACCAATAATAAATGATTATTCTTTGGAATTTAAAGATATAACTAATACATGAATAATATTGTAGAAGTTATGAATGAGCAATTGTCAATGCTTCTTTTTAATTTGTACATCTTTTAATGTTTTAAATTCTAGTTTATTATAGCACAATAATAAACTGGTTTCATTAATAATATCTCGATTATATATATATATATATATATATATATATATATATATATATATATATATATTATGAACACAAATCATAAAGTTTGGAAGCCATCCAAGATAATTAAATCAATAATGAAATTGGAATTAGAGGGATCAAATTGTTTTGAAGTTGAATGGCTTTGTACATCTTCATAATATTATTACAATATTTTTTAATATTAAAAAAAGCTAAACTTTAAATGATTGGCAAAAAAAAAAGAGGCTGATAATATATTATTGAAGAGTTCAAGTTAAGCATATAAAGATAGAACTAATATTTATGTAATTACTATAAATTTATTTATGTAATTATGATATTTTTTGAATTATAAAAACTAAGAAATGAGTTATTTTACTGAGTTATTAACATTGTCAAGGCGCCGAATGGACCCTGAAAATACTTGCTCAAGTTGTACAATTTAAATTAATTTCGGAATTCATATTGAGGAGCTCAGTAGGTTCACAATGGAGGCGATAGCTGATGGCATGTGTTATCTGATTCCAGTGGTACATTAAATGTCAACGAAAAATATCATCATAAATTTATAATACTATAAAATAAAACATAATCTCCATTATATTTTGCATCAACATTTAATAAATAATTAAGGGCAAAACAAATATAAAGGTGCTTATAACAAAAGGATTTTTTTCTTTTTGTAAGAAAAAGAAAGAATTTTTAAATTAAAAGTAAAATAGTCAATATTACTAATTCAATTTATTTTTACATATTCAAAAAATATAATTAAATTCATTTAATATTTTATTTTAAATGTAAAAATTATAATAAATCATTAATTAAATTCAAATCACACATATAATTAAATTCAATTCTACCACTAGAAGATAGAAATTGTAATAATTTATTAATTGATGGAATTCAATTACAAGTGTTATTTTATTCAGTTTAAAAATAATATAAATTATATATTTGGATTTCACAAAACAACTTAAATTTTTGTGTTAAATTGGTTATTTAACATAGCATCAGAGTCTTATGACCAAATGGTCACAAGTTTAAATCTCACCTTCTCTATTTATTTGATAAAAAAAAATTAAGTATAAGATAATGTGGATTTATTTAAGTTTTAAATCCAAATAATTTTCACTTGAAAAAATATATCTAAAAATAATATACATTATATATTTAAACTTAACAGCTTAATTTTTGAAATGAAAGGATTCTTTCATACGTTAGGAAGAGATTATAAAAGCAGCCTCCTGTCTACGCATTTCCACACCATTTGAAAGATATAACCGCCATAGCTATAACAATGAAGACTATGTTATTAGCTCTCTCCTTCCTTCTTTTCACCTCGACAATGACACTATTTCCCGAAGCAGTTCAAGCTTCAGGAGATGAAATACGTGACAGTGATGGTGTCAGCCCAGGCAACATTATACACAGTTCCTGCCCCCGGCCGTGATGTAGTTTTGCTACGAACCCTTCTGATAGAGGCACCTCTACCTGTGCTGAATCAACCGAATGGATGTTCGAAGAGAACGGAGGTTTTATGACAATTGGTGAAGGTAAGACCAAAACTGAATTCAGGATTATCAACAAGGGATGGAGATTTGGTAACGACTACAAGCTCTTAGCCATGTTCTCTTTTGAATTCGGATTTGAAACGGGTTAAGTTCGCGTATACTACAACTATCAAAGAATTAATTTAATTTAAAATTTTAAGTTATTAGGTGAGATCTTAAAATATAATTTATATTATTCTTTAACACACTTCTTCAAGCAAAAATCTTTAAATTTAAAATTTGTACAAATCTATATTATTTTATGCTTAATTTTTATTAAATAAATAAGGATAGTAAGTTTCGAACTCATGATCACTTGGTTATTAAAATTCTTATACTATATTAAAAAATTAATTTAATCTAAAATTTTAAATTATTAAATAAGATTCTAGAATATAATTTATATTATTTTTTAATAAAAACTGAAATGAATATGAAAGTTTGTCATCGTTAAATGAACCATTATATATTAAAAAATAAGTTTTTTAAAATTTTAATACCATTATATAATTTAACGATTATGTAAATTTTCAATAACCCTAACTTAAAAAATTCAAACTCTTCGTCAATAAATCCAAGACTTAATTAAGCTACCCCAATATCTTATGCGGCCCAGTACTGGCCATCCCTTTTGTTGCTCAAACTGTAGACTTAATCAATGAAGAGAATGTAATCAAACTGGGATGATCTTTTGTTGCTGTGTGTCCATAAGCTCTTGACACCCCTGGAAGCTGGCGAAGTCTTGGCCATAATTATATGCATTTTCATTCTTCTTAAACTTTGTATTAACAAAACCATGATCACATCTAGGAAGAAACTAGCTAGTCAAACCATCTAGGTGGTGGCTCAGTGGTAAGAGCTTGGGACCAAGAGGTTTACTCCCTTTGTGGTCTCAGGTTCGAGCCATGTGGTTGCTCATATGATGGCCACTGGAGGCTTACATGGTCGTTAACTTCAGGGCCCATGGGATTAGTCGAGATGCGCGCAAACTAGCTCAGACACCCACATTAAACTAAAAAAAAAAAAAACTAGCTAGTCATCTTCTCGTGTTGTGTTGTGGGTAAGATGACTGCAAATTTTGTTGAGAACAAACTGCTTAGTTGACATTTTTTCTCCGTTCTTCCAACTAGATAATCGTTAACAGCTTTCAAACTAACCCTTTTCAAAAACAAATGTAATAAAGCATTGCATGAGAATTTATCGGTGATTACTAAGGATAAATCAGTGGTGAGGAATCCCTTCTCTCTCTCTCTCTCTCTTTCATGCCCGCACTTCATTGCAGGGTCACTACATGGAGAAAGATGTTATATGGACAGATGTGAGAAGATTTCTACAGACATGTTTTGTTGTTTAACTAAATGTGTTGCAAAAAACAACAAGTCATAGGAATTTCAAATTTATATCAAATAAAACATGTACAAGTGTAATCAAATTTGTTAAAACTGCAAAAACACAAAAAAGAGAATGTATTAAATCTCTTGTAGATCTATATAGCAACATAGAAATCAATTGTGTTTCAGGAAGACATGATGATAATGGTGAATTGATTTCAAGTGGGTTTGAGAATTACTTCTTACTTGGTTGATTGTGGTTTTCTGATCGATTAAATATTGGTTTAGGATTAAAAAAATAAATTTATTAAAGTTTTTAATGTATTTTTTAAATGTTTTTTTTAAAAAAATTAAAATTAATTTAATATAAATCTCATGTGATCATTATATTAGTAATTACAAAATTCAATTTAAAATTACAAAAACAAAAACTAATTTCAAGTTATCACCATTATATCTCTACGATGAAAACTTAATTTGATACACGCAATCTACAGAAGATATCCTTAAAAAAAAAAACGTGATGGATGCAAATGGCACGTGGTATTGAAGGAAAAAAAAAAAAAACAAAATGAGAGTAGGTAAAGCACCAATTATCTAGATGATGTGGAGAAGAGACAAAAATAACCGTTGGTCAGTGAGATTTTAGCGAGGACTTTATACAAAGTTACTTTTAGTAACCAAGGTCTTACAAATTTTTCAATATGGTCCTTATTTGCTTCTTTTTCTTAATAAATCCTGTACGACCAATCCTGTAATATTGTAACTAATTCTCAAATAATTTTAAAATCCGAAGAGTTCTTAAAAGTTTAATCTACAAATAATAAAAACCTACCTCCATCTTATGCTCATTATTATTATCAACTGCCACTTGCACTGGGCAAGAAATTATAATAAAATAAATTGAAATCCAACGTTAGAAAAATTGTTTTAAAAACGTAGTTAATGTTAACGTTTAATTCAAATTAAAAGGGAGGTGTATTTACTTTTAAAGTTAAATTAAAAAATAATTTTTTAACATGGAATATTAATATAATTAAATCTAATTATGGATGAATAATGTAATATAATTATTGATTAACATGTCTCAATATCCTAGATAGTAAAAATATAATATTTTCTTTTTAGTTTATACTGTGAAAGTTGAAAAGTTATAAATGAGTCTAATCAAAATGGTTTTAGGCTTAATTAAGCCATATGCATGTTTGCTTAGAAGACAATATATTGAATCGATTCGAGTAAATTCAAGTTAACCTGTCAAATTTATAACCATGATCATAAGCTTATGAAAATCCTACATATAACAAATCAAAACAAATTATGAAGCACAATTCTCAATCAAATCAATATTGAATGATGAAAATAAAAATAAAATCAATTTAGAAAAATTAATAAAAAAGACTTGAAACCTATGACTCAAGTCATGAGGCTAAGATAATCTCATAGAAAACGAATCGAAATAAATTGTGAAGCACGATTCTCAATCAAATCCAATGTTGAAGGATGAAAATGAAAAAAAAAATCAATTTAAAAAAGGATTAAAAAAATCACCCAAGTCAACATGAGTTAACCAATCAAACATGTGACCTGAGTCACGAGATCAAGTTAATATTATAGAAAACAAGTCAAAACAAATCATAAAACTTAATTCTCAATCAATAAAATATGGAAGGATGAAATTGAGAAAAAATAATAATTGAGTCAACCAGGTTAATCCATAAAACTTGCAACTCAAGTCATGACGAGGCTAGAATAATTTTATAAAAAATAAACTATAATAAATTATAAAGTTCAGTTATTAACCAATCAAATATAAAAAAGTAAAATTTAAATAAAAAAATAAATTTAAAATAATCAGAAAAATACTATTTAAATAAGTAGCACTTTGTGAGAGGGTGCAAACATCACCTCTTTTAGTGTTTTATTAATTAATTAATGATATTTTAGCCAAAGTATAATCACTTGGACATCCAAAATTAAGACATCATTTCCTATCCGAAATATCTTCAAGGGATATCTGCATCCTACTTTGGGACCAACCTTACAAAATGAACATGCTCGGAGATGCTATTTATTCTTTGGCAGTAGATTTTTAGTTTTCAAGCCATTATTGACTTGTGGATGGTCTTTCGTTTTTTTTTTAAAAAAAAAAAACAGCATCCAAGTGCTGAAGGACCCGGTAACTGAAAATATTGGAGTTTTGTTATCCGAAAGATATTCTCTTCGGTAAAACAAGAATTCGGAGTCTTTTTTTTTTTTTTTAATTTTGTTTTGGTTTTAATCCTAATTATATCATCGAATCAATTTTAATTTATCTCATAATAAGGCGTGCTTGGAACTGCAGTTGCGGTTGCTTTTTAAAATGTTTTTCGTGTCGAAATGCATCAAAATGATATTTTTTTTATTTTTTTAAAATTATTTTTCAGATCAGTACATCAAAACGATCCAAAACATACAAAAAAAAATTAATTTTAACAAAAAATAAAAAAAAAATTTAAAAAACACGATTTGCACTGCGTTTCTAAACAGCCATAAATAAGTCATTCATACTTCGATTGATTTATTCATAAAAAAAAAAAAAAATCTTGCAAGTTCAACCTCTACTTGATATAGCATGAGGAGCATACCCATATTTTAGGAATTATTGGATTATTGGTCTGCACTGCACGCCTGGATTGAATTAATTTTTTTTAACATAGAATAGAAAAAATATCCAAAATGTGTTTTATAATAAAAAAAATTAATCATGACTCAAAATATAATGTATATTGAATGATATTTTTATAAATATTTTTTATAAATATTAATACGACGATATATTAGCTGACATTTGTTTTTAAATATTGAAATAATAACATATTAGATTGATTCGAGTTAACTTGTTAAATCTTTAACTCAAGTCATGAGATCATGATAATACTATAGAAAAAAAATAAAAAAATTATAAAGAAAAATTCATAATTAATCTAATATTAAAAGATGAAATTGAAAAAAATAATTTAAAAAAGGACAAAAAACTACTGAGGTTAACTTGTCAAACCAAAAACTTGGGTCATGAGATTAGGACAACTACATGGATAGTAAATAAAAAAAATTTACAAGGCTTAATTCTCAACCAACTCAATGTTGAATAATGAAATCGAAAAAAATAAATTAAAAAAAACAAGAAAAAAACTCAAGTCAATTTGAGTTAACCTGATAAATATGTGACCTGCATCATAAGACCATTAGAACTTCATATAAATAAAGGGCAGGTCGGCCGGGTCTTTCCCTGTTGTTCTGTTTCCGCCACGAGAAAGACGCACGGAAGAGGTATGCCCAGCCCGCGTAGGTTGCTTGCAATGAGAGTTTCTGTTGTCTCGGTAGGGAACTGTATGATCTTTTCCCCTATTGTATTGAATCAATAAAATAAAAACAAATAAAAAAATCAATTTCCAACAAATCCAATATTGAAGGTTGAAATTAAAAAAAAAATTAGATCCATGAGATTGGGATAAATCCACAAAATGTTTTTTAAAAAAATATAAAACTCAATTCTCAAAGAACCTAATACTGAAGAATAAAATTAAAATATGTGTGTGTGTGTGGTGGGAGGGGGGGGGTTGTGAAATTAAAAAAAAAAAGTTCAATTAAAAAATAACCTAAAATGAATAAAATCAACCCAAGTTAACTTGTCAAATCCCTGAATCGGGTCATGAGAGCAGGATAACTCTATATATAGAAAGAAAATAAAAAAGATATTATGAAGCCTAATTAAAAAATATCCAATTAAAAAAGAACTCAAGAAAATAAACAAGTGTGGGGGGGGGGGTGGGGGGGGGGGGGGGGGGGGGGGGGGGTTGTGAAATTGAAAAAAAAAAGTTCAATTAAAAAATAACATAAAATGAATAAAATCAACCCAAGTTAACTTGTCAAATCCGTGAATCGGGTCATGAGAGCGGAAGGATAACTCTAGATATAGAAAAGAAAATAAAAAAAGATATTATGAAGCCTAATTAAAAAAGAACCAATTAAAAAAGAACCCAAGAAAATAAACAGAGTCAACTCGGGCAACCGGTCAAACTCACGTCCAGGTCATGACATCGAGATTATAGAAAGAAAAATAAAAAATAAATCACGAAGCCTAATTTCTAACTAACCTAATGTTGAAGGATAAAATAAAATAAAAATTATTAGAAAAGGCAACTCAAAAAAATAATTTGTGTAAACTGGGTTAACTTGTTAAAATTGTAATATGAGTTATGAGATTGAGATAAATTCATAGAAAAATAATTGGAAAAATATGACTTTCAATATATTTAATATTGAAGGTTGATATCGATTAAAAAAATTAAACGCATGAGATTGGCATATGACCCAACATAAAAGAAATAGAAAAAAAATTCTAAAATATAATTCTAAAAATAAAAATAAAATTGAGTACAAGGTGAAATTAAAAAAAAAAAACAAAGGCAAACATAAAACACAAAACATTAGTGTTTTGTTAATGTTAATAATAATATTAAGCCTCTAAAAATAGCAAGTAAATGGTTTAGAAGTGAAAAAAGCAACAGGGCTTAACTACTAGTCAACGACTACAATGTTTTCCCATTCACTGTCCTTGCACAACAAATGATTTGTTTCTCCGAATATAAAATTTCCAGCCCTTTGGAATGCTAAATGGTTGCGAGTAACACAACGCAGAATTAGAGAGAGAGAGAAGAACATTAGGTAAGGTATATTGGAAAAGGACTTATCAAGATGATCAGGAAATTGGCCAGAGACGTGGAAAATAGCAAAATGACAGTAGGTGGCAATAGTCCCAAGCTACTCTATAAATCCAAGCTTGTTTCTGCTCATTTCCACACCTCAAACAATATTACAATGAAGAATATTATGTTACTACCCTCTCCTTCCTTCTCTTGGCTTCCACATTGACACTGCTCGCTGAAGCAGTTCGTCCTTCAGGGAATCCAGTGCTTGACGTTAAAGGCTTGGGGCTTCTCCCTGGAGTTCCATATTACATGATTTCAAGTGAATGGCCGATTGTTGGTGGTGTTGTCAGCTTGGGCAACGACATAAACGGTACGTGCCCACTTGATGTTATTCTGCTGGAAAACTTTTGCGTTACAGGTACACCAGTAACATTTACGATTGCTAGTGGGGATCAGGAACTTTTTATCACAGATTCAACTGATTTATACATCAGTTTTGATAGCACCTCAAACTGCACTAACGAAACAATGGTGTGGATGCATGAAAGTAGTAATAGTTCATCAACTGAGCTTCTGACAATTGGTGGAGTTGAAGGTGATGTCAATACCAATTCAGGATTGTTAACGTGGGAGGCTCATTTGTGTCCAACTACAAGCTCGTTGCTTACAAGCTCTCTTCGTATGATCTAGCTCTTACTACTAGTGATGTTGGTGCTGTGTTCGACTTCACAACGGGGATTAGATACCTGGCTTTGACTGAACCGCCATTAATCGTTGGATTTCAAGTGGCTTATGATTATGATGGATTAAAAGCTGTTGTGTAATGCATTATATGTACGTATCCATGTTGTAACCTTGGAATCCTTGTAATAATGTTACTTGGGATTGAAAATAAACACGAGCTTGTCATTTATGATTGCATCTGGTATTGATGAAAAATTGGAAGATGTTCATTGAAATCTAGCAGGTAGCGATTTAAGTTGCCACAGCAAGCACTCATGGAGTCATGGGACAAGTAAACTTGAGCGGAAAAGAGAAAAAAATCTTGATCAAGTTTGAATGTTTGTTTCGAGCCCAACCTACGTTCAACAGAATTTACATTAAGTGCATGATCTAATTAAATATATCAATGTGGTTTTCATGTCTGAATGTTAACAGGATTTTTTTTTTTTTAATATTGATCCAGCAATATTACTTATCCATACCCTCCATGTTTGTTTGCGAGTCTCACCCTCCTCCATTGTTTTATTTATTTAATGTGAGTGTTCGGGTCAGCTTGTGTGTATTTTAATTAATTTTACAGGCCTTAAAATTAACGATCATATAAACTTTCTAGTAGTTATTATATTAACAATCCAAGATTTGAACCTGAGATAAAAAAAAAAACAAATTTATTAATCCCGCGCTCATTAAACGGTTGCTCCTCCATTGTTTTATTACATAAGCATAGTACATTTTGCAGTCTTCCGTAACTTAACTAGTTATTCTAAACTAATACTCTTATATAACCGGGCTTGTAGAATATCTATATAAAATTTGAAGATAATTTAATAGTTAAATAAAAAATTATATCTTGATAAAATTTGAAGATAATTTAATAATTAAATAAAAAATTATAATTTTTTTTATCTTGAAAGTTATGACTTTTTTTTGTCAAACCAATCACCCACGTGATTTAAATCTATTTTTAGGCTTAATCATGTCATTTCAATCCACAAACATTCTTGCAAAATTATTCTAGGAATCCAGTTATAGCATATCCACAATTTAATGATTAGAACTACTTGTGTAATGTTACCGTGTTTTTTAAAAATTAAATTTATTTTTTTATTAAAAATTAATTTTTTATGTGTTTTGAATCGTTTTGATGCGCTAATTTTAAAATAATTAAATTAAAATAAAAATAATATCATTTTGATGTATTTCGACATGAAAAACACTTTAAAAAACAATTGCAACCACACTCCCAAACATGATTTAAAAATATTTTGAGTAAGTTTTCTATATTCAAGTAACAATAGCAGTAATGCATTCATAAAAACTTTCTTATAGTTTTTTTTATTGTAAGATTCAAACCCTAAATCATTATAAAGTTATATGGATTTTTGGCACACGAAACTCACCTTCCACTATTCAATTAGGTTTGGTAAAATCAATGTATAAGTCTCTTTTATTGGGAATCAAATGTAACTTTAATTTTAATATTAAAAATGGATTCAACTTACCAACTAGTCCCAATAAAATCTAGTAATGAAATATTAATATCTCTTGCATCCCTCATATCTAATTCACAGACAGGGTCCATTGAAAAAGGGTCAAACCATCCAATCATTGTCTTTATTTGTAAATGACACAATATTTTAAAAATAATTGTTGTTATAATATTAAATAGTTGTGATAGAATCAATAGCCAGAATAGAGTATAAAAGAGAAAAATGAGGACTGGGACTGAAGTGCTAACCGAGGATACAAAGAAATCATGGAGGTAATATTTTTTTTTTTTTAGTTTAATGTGAGTGTTCGGACCAGTTTGGATGCATCTTGACTAATCCCACGAGCCCTAAAATTAACAACTATGTAAATCTTTAGTGGTCATCATATAAACAACTACAAGACAAATAATTGTTATTATAATATTAAATAGTTGTGATAGAATCAATAGCCAGAAATAGAGTATAAAGAGAAAAATGAGGACTAATGAGGACTGGGACTGAAGTGCTAACCGAGGATAAAAAGAAATCATTGAGGCAATTTTTTTTTTTTTTAGTTTAATATGGGTGTTCGGACCAGCTTGCACGCACCTCGACTAATCCCACGGGCCCTGAAGTTAACGACCATGTAAACCTCCAGTGGTCATCATATGAGCAACCACAGGGCTCGAACTGAGACCACAGATGGAGCAAACATCTTGGTCCTAATATTCTTGCTGTTCGCAAAGCTTGCAATAAAGAAAAATATTAAAAGTATTTAACTTAACTAGTCAGGTTTTGAGTTATTTTTAAAAATTATTAATTTAAATTTTATAAATCTCAGGGTTATTGAAAATTTAAATAATCGTTAACTTTAAAACCTATAAAATTAGTTAAAATATATATAATTGATCCAAATATTCATATTAATTAAAAAAAAATAATAGCAATTACCTTGAATATCTTCTTATACCAAAACTAGTAAAAAAAAACTCACAACCTCAGGAAACAAAGCAGGTTCAGAAAACATGATCAAACCAAAACAAAAAGCGAGATAGATCCTATGGCCAACTCAGTATTGCTACACCGTGACAATATGGTATGTAGAATTAAACACATTAATATTATATATAACTTCATTCGAGATGCAGTGACAAAAAATAGAAGAAAAGAAGTGACTTTCAACACATATTTATGAGCCATATAATGACAGGCCTCTTAACTAAGCTTGATGTATTTAATTAAGGCTCATATTAGAAAATTACGATTGCATGCATAGTTTTGAAACCGGCCAGGCCAGGTGGATCGATCTGAGAGCCGGCTGACCCAGAGTTGGAACTGGGCCGAACTTAAAAGAAAATAGAAAAAGTCAAAACTCGGGGCTGACCCGGTCAAAACCCGGTTGCAACCCGTTAACTTTTGTTTTTTTACTCAAACGACGTCATTTTGATTTTTTTTTAAAATCAAAATTCATCCTGACAACCCGACAACCAGGTCAAAACCCGAAACTCGAGTCTTGGACCGGGTCGGGTTTAAAAACTCTGATTGCATGTACTTTAATTTTTATATTTGTGATCATTATATATTTTATTTTGTGATAGCTTTTACTTTGATGATGATTATTTTTATAAAACGTTTATTTTTATTATTTTTTTTAAATAAGAAATAATAATATTGACACACATTTTATTTTCTTTTCCATTCAATTTGAATTCGACCTAATTATGGAAGTCTAAATATAAAATTTACTAAGAAAAATCCAACATATCCCATAGGTTTTTTTCACTGGAGCAAGGTTGGAATGATTATTATTGGGATAAAAATACAACGTGTTTGAAATTGTGTTTTCTAAAATTTTAATTTTTTAATTTAAAATTATTTATTATATTTTAAAATTGTTTTAATGATCTTGTATAAAAAATAATTTTAAAAAAATAAAAAACATATTATTTTAATCACATTCAAATAATATTTTTTATTATTGAAAAAAATTGTTAGTACACTTTCAAATATTAAATTTAATTACTTTTATCTCTCATAATTTCACCTTGTAATAAATTCAATTGTTTAAAACTCAAAAGAAATAACTTTGTGGAGTTATATTAAAAAAAACTTTGTAAATCACTTTTTTCTATGGATTTTATTATAAGCTCTTTTTTTTCATGGGCAAAATGATACATATGCTGATATTCAAGTCGTCTGAAGTTCTAACAACTGACGAAGCCACCATTCTTATTCACTCCATCATCCATGATTAAGGGGAATAAGCTTGTAAAGATTCTGGATCTGTAAATTTGAGCGCAGAGGGGACCTGTCACTTTGTATTTCCTAGTGATTTTTCTTTCTTTAGATGCTTTTCTCACTGTATAACGTGTTTTCTGCTAATTCAATGTATTAAAATTAGAATTCCGACGTTCAAAACTACAGAGGCTGTTCGAGTTTTTTTTTGGCAGGAGGAAAGATTGAACTAACTGAGAGAAGGGGTGTGGTTTTGCTTTTTATGAGAAACTATTCCATTTACAATAGTCATATGTATGTGTGTTTTAGGTAATTTTTGTTACTGTGGTTTGAAAAAAAATTAATTTTAAAAAAGTATGGTTACATGAGGTTAATTGATTTTTGATACGTATTTGGTAAAAATTGTGATTGAAGTTTATATACAGCAAAAAACACGTATAACATGTTTAGTAGTTGTTTGTGTGCGGTTGCTTTTCAAAGTGTTTTTTACTTGAAAATACATTAAAATAATGTATTATTATTTTTAAAAAAATTATTTTTGATATTAGTGCATCAAAATGAACTAAAAACACAAAAAAAAATTAATTTGAAGCAAAAATAAAAAAAATTCAAATTTTTTCAAAAGCGTTTTTGAAAAGAAAAACAAACAGTGTTTTACGAAACTCAGTTAAAAAAACATGTAAAAACTACTTCATGAAAACTACGTTTCAAACTTAATTTTTTAGTGGGTCCAGCGGTATAAAACATAATTTTTATAGTTATCAAACACTTTACTGTATTTTTTGCACCGCAAACGCAAATGCAAACGTAAACGCAAAAGCAGGTGCAAAACAGACACAGCTACTAAAGCAGCAATGATCCGACAAGTCGTTCTCGAGTCCAGCGACGAGTCGTTCTTATCAAATGTCGAAATACGTGTCGTTCTCTTCTCTCAGAGAAAATCAACATTTTCTTCAGTCTCCTCTCCATCTTCCTCCATTTCCGTTCGAAGTCATAACAGAATTCAATTCCTAAGCCAAATTCCCCCCCCCCCCTCTCTCTCTTATACACACACACACGCACTCAGTTTCTATTTTTTTTCAGTTAAATTGCGTGTAATTCTGTACTAGAAATCGAAAATGATGGCGGAGGATCTCGGCATCGAAGCGAAAGAAACCGCCGTGCGTGAGGTGGCGAAACTGTTACCGCTTCCAGAGCTTCTTCAATCTATTGCTTCTATCAAAGCCGATTACATCGCTCGCCAACAAGTAACTGCATTTCGATCAAATTCATCCTTTCTTTTTCAATTTTTTTATGGATCGTATTTCAGTTAAATTGATATTACCATTTTTTTTTCCGTTTTTGTTAGGCTAATGATGCGCAACTTAGTACAATGGTAGCAGAGCAGGTAATCTTGTCATAGAATTACAGATTTAATTAATTATTGCTTATTGATTTATATTGTTTCTATTTTTCTATTTTGATGTGTTAATTATTTTAAATAATGTAAAAATGAAGGTGGAACAAGCACAATCTGGATTGGAATCGTTGTCCTTGTCTCAGAAGACGATCAATCAGCTAAGAGAGAACTTCATTTCTATTGAAAAGTATGTCCTCATTTTGCTGATTCTTGTTTTGTTTTCTTTTTTAAAGGACAGATGCTTTTGCATTATTTTTTTTGGTTTGATTTAATAATTGATTTATTTGTGTGTTAGGTTATGTCAAGAATGTCAAACTTTGATTGAGAATCATGATCAGATAAAGCTACTTAGCAATGCAAGGAATAATCTTAATACTACGCTGAAGGTCGGTGCCACCTTTTTTCCTTTAGGTTTCTTGTAGTTGTTCCTTGCAAGGCTGTCAATTCTGTTCCGTTCCGTCCAGTATGGCCAGTATATCTCGTTCCAATTTAAAAAACGGAACAAACCGGAATAGATTTCGTCTCGCTCAGAATCTCGGCCAGTTACGTAAATTCCGGCTGAGTTGATCGGGTCATACCGGTTCACCTCCCATTTAAAAAATGAAATTATGTTTGTTGAATTAATATATATATATATATCAACAATATGTTTATTGAGAATTGAGCTTCATAATTTGTTTTGATTTGCTTTATTTGGAGTTATTATGGTCTCATGGCTTGATTCATGGATTTGGAAGGTTGACTTGGGTTGATCCAATTTGTTGTTATCTCAATATTTTTTTTTAAAAAGTGTCACCTTAAACTTTTTTGAATCCAACTATATTTTTACCAGTCGTCTAGGTTGTCTTTGGACTTATTAAGTTGATCGGGTCATATCGGTTCAACTCCCATTTTTTTACTTGTGTTTGAAATTTGAATTGTATAATTTCAAGTTAGTTTATCTTTGGATTTGAATTGAAATTATGTTTGTTGAATTAATATTTTGAAATAGTATGTGTATATATATATATATATATTATATATATATATATATATATATATGTGCGTGTGTGTGTGAATAGTACAACCCCGAAACGACACCTCGAAACACTCTGAAACCAAAACATACTGTTCCAAAATTGACAGCCTTGGTTGCTTGTGATTAGTGTGGCAAATGAGAGTGTGTTATCTTTAGTTGATGTGATAGTCATTCTCTTATAAGCTGTATGCTGTATGTTCTGATGCCCGAAGCTTTAGCTATTATGAATATTCTGAGTTTATTATTTTGCTCTGTGATTACCTTTTTCTTTACCTCTTGATTCAATGTAGGATGTCGAAGGTATGATGTCGATATCTGTTGAAGCAGCAGAGGCACGAGATTCGTTGAGTGATGATAGAGAAATTGTTAATACTTATGAGGTAAAGCTGAATTCTTTATCTTGTCAAGTTCTAAGTTGAATATTTCTCCTGTGTGTCTAGTTGTATCATGGTTGATGACTTTTTGTTGTTAATTTCTCATAGAGGTTAACTGCACTTGATGGGAAACGAAGGTTTGCATTAGCAGCTGCTGGATCTCACAAAGAGGAGGTTGGCAGATTAAGGTATGGATCTTCCCTTTCAAGTTAATTTTGATGTAGCACAACAAATTACTAATATTAAAGGGAAAATAAATAGCAATTTAAGTGCTGGCTCGGCTATGATTTCCTTTAAAATTGATCGACGCGGTTGCATGGTGCTGATATAAATTACATGTAGTTATACATAATATTTAGAGTGTCAAAGAAAAATCATTTAACCCCTTGTGATGCCAGCCTTTGAATTGTACCAAGGAGACCAGAATTTGATGACAACCTCATTACCATTTCCCTAAAATAACTTTTTCCCAACAACTTTTCCTTGAACAAAAATGCTAATATTTGGCACTTTGGCTTTGCCTCAACCAAGAAGTTTTGTCTTGCCTGGTGGTAATTTTGATGCACTTTTGGTGCATCTCCGTTTCTTGGAATTTCTTTTATGTTACTTGTAAAGACAAATAGTTTGAGTTGAATTGCATTATACTGCAAAAGCTCGATGTCCTAGCAGCACAAATGGCCCAGAAATGTTTAAGATGAAAATGAAAGAGATGGACAACGGTAAAGATGAAGGCAGAACCTTTATAGTTGACATATTTCTTCTCTCTATGTTTGTGCATGATTTTTGTAGCTTGAGGTTCAATGACTTTATTATGTTTTACGTGCAATGGCCAGAGAATATTTTGAAGATGTAGATCGGACATGGGAAACCTTTGAAAATACTTTATGGGGACACGTTTCCAACTTCTTTAAGCTTTCTAAAGAAAGGTATACTCTTTATTTTCTATCAAAGTGTGTGATAATGAGCATATGGATACTTTTTCCTAATTCTTGGGGCCACATTGTGACAAGGCTCTTACCAATGTTCTCTCTGTCATTCTACCTGCATAAATTGTATGCTCAATGTGAGAAATCAATCAAAACAGTGTTGTGTAAATGTTTTATGGGAGGTTGGTTTGAAGTAAGTTATGTCATTTTCTAAGAAAATGCCTCATTCCTTGATGGAAGCCTTTTTCTCATTGGGTTGAAACATGTTAACTAAAGCCACTCCCCTTTAGTAGAGTAGAGGTCTCAGTTTGATATGGGATCTGGTCTTGGGGTAGGGAATTTACCACCAAAATTCTCCAAAGAACCAAAACTGAAAATGTTATCTATGGCAAATGGAACCCATTCTCCTGATATTACCACATTGTCTATTTATAGGCATTCAGTCTCAAAAGGCAACCTCAAAGGGCTAAAATTACAAAACCTAGCATTATGTAGTTGATTCTAATGGTACGAGAAGCAAATGTCATTTTGCCTGCTCATTAACAAATGCCAAAATGTTTGTTGAGTAGACAGACATATGCATAAGAGAGAACTGAGTAACTGGGCCTGAAATTCTTTTACTCGATCCCCAAGCTTCATGGTATCCTGGAAATGTCAAGATGTTTGTTGATTAGACAGACATGTGCATAAGAGGGAACTGAGTAACTGGGGCTGAAATTCTTTTTTCTCAATTCCCGAGCTTCATGGTATCCTTGAAATATGAAGCCTAACAATTTTTCTTGTGAATGTATTTAGATTTTTTGTACAATAAAATGCTCCAATTATAATTTTCAATCATTAGTTCTACTACTCTGTGCAATAGTAACACAGTATATATATTCTTTATCGACCTTGTGATTCTTTTTTCCATGCTCAACTCTAATAACTATGCTTTTGCTTTCTACTTTGGCAGCCCACAAACGCTGGTTCGTGCTTTAAGGTACGTTTGTGACAAGCCTTCCAGGCTTCTCTCTTTTGTACTTAGGCTGCTGCATATCCTCAAAATGTTCTCACTTTCATGTTGTTAAAGTAGTACTCATCTATTAGTGTCATAATAATAGTTACTTGTTGAAGGTTCCAATGATTATGAGGTTAGTCTCATGTGAGATGATGATAGGAGATCTAGGTAATTAGAGATGGCATTCTGTTTGTAACAAAATCCTTGCTATGATAAAAGAGTCCTTTTTGTCTGCTCTAATGCGACTAGCATGATAAAGAGAGACATCATACTGTTACTACATCAATTATGGTTTGATTTGGCATTTGATTCAACAAATGATGGTAAAACTATAAAAAGCAAAAGATCATATCCAGCATGTTGAAAATTTATGACATGCACTTTTATCTTAATTCACTATAGACCTGAAATGCTACTCTATCCTTTTTCCCCTCTCTAGGGTTGTGGAAATGCAAGAAATTCTTGATGAACAAGTTGCTGAGGAGGCAGCTGAGGCTGAGGGAGGTGGTGCAATGGCAACAGTTGCAAATCCTCGCAGATCTGCCAAGTAACTAGAGTCTTACCTATTTGTGTCTTTATTTCGCTTGAACTCTGAATTACGTTTTTCATCAGTGATTTTGTATCTATTTTGTCTATTGCCATTTCATGCTTCATTGCACCTTTAATCCACAAAGGAAAAATCACTAACAGAAAGTTTACTTGTGGATCACAGAAAATCTACCACCACAGCAGTTTCTTCCAAAAACCCCATGCAACAGAAGTTGAAGATTCAGGGTAAAGGGTATAAGGATAAATGCTACGAGAGTATAGGAAAGGCAGTTGAAGGACGGTTTAACAAGCTACTGACAGAGGTGTGCATCTTTGATTAATCTTCTACTCGATATAAATATTTGCTTCTGGTGTCTTGTATTATTGATAATGGTATTTGTTCATCAGCTTGTATTTGAAGACCTCAAAGCTGCCTTAGAAGAAGCACGAACAGTACGTACACTATTTACTTTTCCCTGGTCTTTGAGATTTGATATTTTTATACACTGTAACTTTTTATCTAAGTTCCATGATTTTCATTTGGTACTGAAGGTCATGACTAAATAGTCATGAGATGGTTTTGGAGATATCAAAAAGCTCTTATATGAAATTTGAAAAAATCTGAACTGGGGAAAGGATTGGTTCCCATCGCAGCAGTTTGTCTGTGTGGGCGAGCATGTGCATGTGGTTGCCTTTGCTCTTCTGGTTGTGCATGTTTCCACCATTATGCTGGGAGTTGATAAATTGTTTATTTTATTTGAAAGAGAAATCAAACATAGTTTCTTGCCTTTTAGGATTTCATGTTTGCCATATTGTTTACTTGTTTTAATGTGCTTATGTGGCTGTCTTTAGCATTGCTTTGCTTGTAAACGAATTTTAGTTTATAATCTATCAGGAAGCTGTCAATGCTGAAACATTCATAATCGATCAATGATTTTCCTATGTTGCGTTTTCGTTTTCTTTTTTGACTTTTAGATTGGTGAAGAGCTTGGTGATATTTATGACTATGTGGCCCCATGTTTTCCCCCACGGTAAGTTATACAGGGCTTTTGTTCAGGATTTATTTTATTATATTTGTGATATTAGGGTTACTTAATTAATCTAGGGTCATGTGATTACCATGTGACTTTATACAGTATTTCCTCAGTAGTTCTACTTGAGGACTATGACTAGGAATCCTTTTTTTCCTACAAGGATATGGTGCTTAAACTATTATAGATAGACTGCTAGGTTATTGAGAAAAGTAGTTCTTTGTTATTTTATCAATATATTCAGATTCTAGAGGTTTCTTGTGAACCCTAAATTCTACTATCTTGTTCTAACTTCAATTTTATCCTAGTTTTAGCCATTATTCTGCTGTAATTTCTGTTTTCTACTGCTTCACTCTTCCCACACTACGTCAAATTGGTACCAAAGCAAGTGGTCCTCAAAATTGTGTTGGGGTTTCAATCCTTTGACCATTGTCGGAGGTATTAGAGAATGTAGGTGGAGAAATCAAGATCGGCAAACAATGTTGTTTTAAGGTTTCCCTTAACAAAACAAATAAACTTTAAGAAGAGTAGAAAGAAGAGAGAATGAGAAAGAATTAGAGAGAAAATGCAATTCTACATCAAACTGTAATTTTCTTATTGCCTGCCTCAAGCTTCTGTTCAAACTTCTTCTGTACAAGGATTGAACTACTAACTAACTTGCAACTAACTGCTAAACTAACCGATTACTGACTGATGACTAATTAACTAACTTTAGCCACATGTAATCCATTGTTTCTGCTGCAAAGTTAGTTACAATGACAGTTGCCATCTCGCTAATGCACTTCTGCTAAACCTTCTCTTCTGGCTTGACAATCTCTAATCTTGCTTGTTGCCCATGCTAATAATCACTCATATCACTAGAACTCGTAACATATTGGTTGAGATAAGTTGTATAATTGAACATTTGTTGCGTGCTATGACGCTTGCAACAAAAGGAACTAGGGGAACCCTGAATGGAGATTTCAGGCTTGGTGCTATTTTCTCTCAGTGTATTATGTCCAGTAGTCTCCTTAAATGACACATTCATTTGCTAGCTATTAGTAATAAATATATGTGAAAAAGGTTGCTTGTAAGATTCCTTTTGGTTGTAATCTGGTCCTTCAAGTCAGCTTAAGTTTTGATTGGATGGCCTAATTTGGAAGTTATGTCTTTATTGGAGAGTATGATGACTTAGATCACACACTTCATTATCTGGTAATGTGTAAATTTTCTTGATTGACATTAGCACGTCTAAGAAACTGCTTTGCCTTGGACTCTGAATAGTTTTTTATTGCATTAATGCATACTACTATTTTTTGCCTAGAAACCTTCTCTGGAGCAGAGCATCATCTTCTTGAAATAGGTTGGTCTAAGGGTTTTCTTTGGTATATTAAGTTGATCTTTGATGTTTTGCAGATATGAAGTATTCCAACTCATGGTAAACCTTTATACAGAGAGGTTTACTCAGATGCTCAGATTGTTGAGCGACAGGGCAAATGAGTTATCAAATATAGAGATTTTAAAGGTATTCACCTGGTTGATAATGTGTTTGAAACAACTCATTTCATACCTATAAGAACACGATATTGGAGGATGACCATTCTCCCGCTGTGCAGTGCTTCATAACTTCCTTAATATAATACTATGCTCTTCTATGGGAAAAAAGACTTTCTTTTCCCCGGGTCTCATTTGTTTTCACATTAGGGTAACATTTGATGATTTCTTTCATGTAGATGAGTGAGTGGTGTGTAATTTTGATTGCTTACAACTAGGTAACTGGTTGGGTAGTTGAATATCAAGATAATTTGGTTGGACTTGGTGTTGATGAGTCACTTGCTCAAGTTTGTTCCGAGAGTGGAGCCATGGATCCCCTCATGAATTCATATGTTGAGAGAATGCAAGCTACAAACAAGGGTAATTATATGATATCCCATAGCTCTGCAATGCTATTATGTATGGAATATGTTCATTATTCGGCTTTCACCTTTTCTATTTCTCATAGCTGTTGGTTTTGCTCGTGCTTTTGTAGAAATGGTACTTGAATATCCTAGAAGCTGATAAGGTACAGCCACCAAAGAAAACAGATGATGGAAAGCTATATACTCCAGCTGCTGTTGATCTGTTTAGGATCCTTGGGGAGCAAGTTCAGATTGTTAGGGATAATAGCACAGATGTCATGCTATACAGGATCTCGTTGGCTATAATTCAGGCAAGTGTAGATAAATTCTGCTGAAATAAGCAACATTTATGTTTAATTTAAGTGTAAAAATTGGAAGA
>VJNQ02000467.1:0-109522 GCA_007827005.2 Populus simonii
ACTTGGTTATTTTAAGGCTTAGATTTTATGGCAAGAATGGAGAGTTAAAGTTGATGTAGGCAATTTGGGATGAAAGGGGATGGTTGTTGTAGTTTTGGAATTGGTTTTTCTTACTTTGTAGCAACCTTCGATATGATTGACTTCTTTCTTCTTCTCTAGGAGCCTTTTTCTCAATGGCTGTAGAGATTCTGCTGCTTCTTATTCGCAAATGCGCTCAAGGTAACTATTTTTTCATCCAAAAGTGGGGATGTACTTGTGTAACCATCTCTCTCCACTTTTGAGCTACTTTTTATGCTTTCTTTATCCCCTGTCTCTAGATAGGATAAACTGGTTTTATCAAGAGCAATATTCATGTTGTAATTATATTGTTTAATGGAAGTGTCCACAAGATTTTTTCATCTTCAAATCTTCGTGTTGTCTAGTCTCATATACCGACTCAACGCTGACCCACTCAAATTATCTTGAAAGATAAGCTTTAGTAGTTTTTCATTGTGTACTACTTTTACTATTTTGTTACAATAGGATTTGAGATGGGTAATAGGGCATTGAATTTAAGTGTATTTGATGAACTCGGGAACACAGAACTTCTTTGGTACAAAACATGTCGGGATTAGACACATTTATGTGGCTTGCACTGGATCATACAAATCTAATCCCTCAATAGCCCTTATTGTGGCTTTTAATGCTGCCATCTTGTCTTGATCAATATCATGAGATGATTTTTGCTTGTGAGATTTATTGGCAAATGCATCTATAATTGTAGGGCTGGTGTCAGTGTTGTCGACTGCACAATACTGCATTATATTGGGGTCTTGACCTTGAACGCCCATCCTCTATTCGTGCTGAAAGATTCATCTATGATTCAGGTATGGCCAAGAACGCGAAGGTGAACGTGCTTATTCATAACTCAGAATGGAAAACTCCTACCACCCAAGCTATTGGCTGGCACCCCATTATAGAAGCTATTCCTTCCAATTCTAATCCTAAGATGGGGCAACAAGATGAGATAGTTTGGTTGGATTCGCCAAATCACAGATTCTCGGTCAAAGTAGCTTGGGACAACTAAGACGTCATCGTCAGATGGTTAAATGGCATGACATTGTGTGGTTCAAGAATGTTGTTCCAAGACATTCATTTCTTCTATGGATGGTTGTCCAACAGAAACTCACAACTCAAGATAAACTTCATCGGTTTGGTATACATGGTCCCAATAGATGCTCACTCTGTCTCCGCAACAATGAGGATCACAACCACTTGTTCTTTGAATGCTCCTATACTAAAGCGATCTGGTGGGATGTTTGTGACAGATGCGACATTCCAAGAATGACAAAAGGCTGGGATGAATGGATTCGATGGGCCACTGTCTCTTGGCATGGCAAGAGTTTCGTCAATTTTTCTCGTAAACTGTGTTTTGCAGCTACAATGTATCATGTATGGCAAGAACGGAATGCAAGGATCTTTGCTGGAATGTTTAGCACTTCAATTTGGTCTTTAATCAAATTGAATGTATCATTCGTGATAAGCTTGATTTGATGAGGAATGTCGTACCAACAAATGAAAACAAAGGATCCAACGAGCTTGGAGGGTGAATACCATAGATTCTTATAGTTAGCTGGTTGTATTGGTTTCCCTAAAGAATCTAGTGAGGTTTCAGTTTTATGGTCGGTGGCTAGCCTGTAGCCATCTGTTGTTTTATGTTTCTGTTATCAATGTAAATCTGGGGTATGCCCCTTATAATGTTTGTATCTTTTTCTTTTAATACATACGTCAACTTACCAAAAAAAAAAAAAGTAGTTCATATAAGGACCTCTACTCAAATGTCAGCCTTCTATTGGCTATATTCTTTTTTTTTTTTGGTAAGTTGACGTATGTATTAAAAGAAGAAGATACAACCATTATAAGGGGCATACCCCAGATTTACAATGATAACAGAAAATAAAAAAACAGATGGCTACAGGCTAGCCACCGACCATAAACTGAAACCTCACTAGATTCGTTAGGGAAACCAATACAACCAGCTAACTATAAGAATCTATGGTATTCACCCTCCAAGCTCGTTGGATCCTTTTGTTTTCATTTGTTGGTACGACATTCCTCATCAAATCAAGCTTATCACGAATGATACATTCAATTTGATTAAAGACCAAATTCGAAGTGCTAGACATTCCAGCAAAGATCCTTGCATTCCGTTCTTGCCATACATGATACACTGTAGCTGCAAAACACAGTTTAAGAGAAAAATTGACGAAACTCTTTTTTTTTTTGGTAAGTTGACGTATGTATTAAAAGAAGAAGATACAAACATTATAAGGGGCATACCCCAGATTTACAATGAGAACAGAAACATAAAACAACAGATGGCTACAAGTTAGCCACCGACCATAAAACTGAAACCTCACTAGATTCGTTAGGGAAACCAATACAACCAACTAACTAACAATTAAGAATCTATGGTATTCACCCTCCAAGCTTGTTGGATCCTTTTGTTTTCATTTGTTGGTACGACATTCCTCATCAAATCAAGCTTATCACGAATGATATATTCGATTTGATTAAAGACCAAATTCGAAGTTCTAGACATTCCAGCAAAGATCCTTGCATTCCGTTCTTGCCATACATGATACACTGTAGCTGCGAAACTCAGTTTTCGAGAAAATTGACGAAACTCTTGCCATGCCAAGAGACAGTGGCCCATCGAATCCATTCATCCCAGCCTTTTGTCATTCTTGGAATGTCGCATCTGTCACAAACATCCCACCAGATCGCTTTAGTATAGGAGCATTCAAAGAACAAGTGGTTGTGATCCTCATTGTTGCGGAGACAAAGTGAGCATCTATTGGGACCATGATACCAAACCGATGAAGTTTATCTTGAGTTGTGAGTTTCTGTTGGACAGCCATCCATAGAAGAAATGAATGTCTTGGAACAGCATTCTTGAACCACACAATGTCATGCCATTCAACCATCTGACGATGACCTCTTAGTTGTTCCCAGCTACTTTGATCGAGAATCTGTGATTTGGCGAATCCAACCAAACATCTCATCCTTTTGCCCCATCTTAGGATTAGAATTGGAAGGAATAGCTTCTATAATGGGGTGCCAGCCAATAGCTTGGGTGGTAGGAGTTTTCCATTCTGAGTTATGAATTAGCACTTTCACCCTCGCGTTCTTGGCCATACCTGAATCATAGATAAATCTTTCCCCGTAAGATCCGCGAGTGGGCTGTGAGGATGCCAATTGTCAAACCATAGAGAGGTTGTCATTCCATCTCCTATGATGTACTTCATCTTCGGCCATGCTAAGGATCTGAGCTTTAGAATCTTTCCCCAAGCCCAAGAGCAATTCTGTGGCGTCTTGATTGTCCAGAAATTCCTACCTCGCAACAGATTGGATCTGATCCAAGTAGACCATATTGAGCCATCTGAGTCATTGCACAGGTTCCAAATGTGTTCAACAAAGCAATCTTGTTCCATTCTGTTATCCTTTTTATTCCTAGCCCCCCCTCCTTTTTTGGAAGACATACCTGATCCCAAGCCACTTTAGCCCCAGTAGTTCTCATATCTGAACCTGACCAAAGAAAGGATTTCATAATTTGCTCCACATTTTTAATTACTTGCCCAGGTAAGAGAAAGAGAGATGCCCAATAGACCTGTATGGAAAATAAGACGGAATTAATCAGTTGTACCCGTCCTGCATACGAGAGTGTTCTACAAGTCCAATGTCGAACTTTAGAGGTGATTCGATCCACGAGGCCCTTACAATAAACAGCCTTTAGTCTGGACGAGAGAAGAGGAACTCCCAAATATTTCATAGGGAGCTCCCCCTCTCTAAACCCAAGAATATGAATAATTTGTTCCCTCTCAGCATTTAACACACCGCTCAAGAAGATGTCACTTTGTTTGGATTTGGATACAGACCTGATAGGTCTTGAAACTTTGTGAGCACAGTTCTGATCATACGAATTGAGTTTACATCCCCGTTGCTAAAAATCATCAAGTCGTCAGCAAAACAAAGATGAGAAATTTTGTCCTTCTTGCATCTCCAGTGGAACTTGAATTCTTGGTTGGCACTCATCTTGCAGAATAGCCCCGAAAGGATTTCCATACATAGGACAAACAAATATGGGGACAATGGATCATGCCAAGAGACAGTGGCCCATCGAATCCATTCATCCCAGCCTTTTGTCATTCTTGGAATGTCGCATCTGTCACAAACATCCCACCAGATCGCTTTAGTATAGGAGCATTCAAAGAACAAGTGGTTGTGATCCTCATTGTTGCGGAGACAAAGTGAGCATCTATTGGGACCATGTATACCAAACCGATGAAGTTTATCTTGAGTTGTGAGTTTCTGTTGGACAGCCATCCATAGAAGAAATGAATGTCTTGGAACAGCATTCTTGAACCACACAATGTCATGCCATTCAACCATCTGACGATGACCTCTTAGTTGTTCCCAAGCTACTTTGATCGAGAATCTGTGATTTGGCGAATCCAACCAAACTATCTCATCCTTTTGCCCCATCTTAGGATTAGAATTGGAAGGAATAGCTTCTATAATGGGGTGCCAGCCAATAGCTTGGGTGGTAGGAGTTTTCCATTCTGAGTTATGAATTAGCACTTTCACCCTCGCGTTCTTGGCCATACCTGAATCATAGATAAATCTTTCCCCGTAAGAATCCGCGAGTGGGCTGTGAGGATGCCAATTGTCAAACCATAGAGAGGTTGTCATTCCATCTCCTATGATGTACTTCATCTTCGGCCATGCTAAGGATCTGAGCTTTAGAATCTTTCCCCAAGCCCAAGAGCAATTCTGTGGCGTCTTGATTGTCCAGAAATTCCTACCTCGCAACAGATTGGATCTGATCCAAGTAGACCATATTGAGCCATCTGAGTCATTGCACAGGTTCCAAATGTGTTTCAACAAAGCAATCTTGTTCCATTCTGTTATCCTTTTTATTCCTAGCCCCCCCTCCTTTTTTGGAAGACATACCTGATCCCAAGCCACTTTAGCCCCAGTAGTTCTCATATCTGAACCTGACCAAAGAAAGGATTTCATAATTTGCTCCACATTTTTAATTACTTGCCCAGGTAAGAGAAAGAGAGATGCCCAATAGACCTGTATGGAAAATAAGACGGAATTAATCAGTTGTACCCGTCCTGCATACGAGAGTGTTCTACAAGTCCAATGTCGAACTTTAGAGGTGATTCGATCCACGAGGCCCTTACAATAAACAGCCTTTAGTCTGGACGAGAGAAGAGGAACTCCCAAATATTTCATAGGGAGCTCCCCCTCTCTAAACCCAAGAATATGAATAATTTGTTCCCTCTCAGCATTTAACACACCGCTCAAGAAGATGTCACTTTTGTTTGGATTTGGATACAGACCTGATAGGTCTTGAAACTTTGTGAGCACAGTTCTGATCATACGAATTGAGTTTACATCCCCGTTGCTAAAAATCATCAAGTCGTCAGCAAAACAAAGATGAGAAATTTTGTCCTTCTTGCATCTCCAGTGGAACTTGAATTCTTGGTTGGCACTCATCTTGCAGAATAGCCCCGAAAGGATTTCCATACATAGGACAAACAAATATGGGGACAATGGATCCCCTTGTCTCAGCCCTCTTCCCCCTTGAAAGTAACCTGCAAGCTCACCATTGACGTTGATAGAGAATTGACATGATGTAACACAAACCATGATCCAATCAATTACTGTTCTAGGGAATCCCATTTTTATTAACACAGCGTCAACGAAATCCCACCGCACCGAGTCGTAAGCCTTCATCAGATCAACTTTCATAGCACAACGAGCAGGTCCCGTAGATTTATGATAGCCTTTCATTAGTTCCTGAGACAACAGAATGTTGTCACTGATTCTCCGTCCTGAGATAAAAGCAGTCTGATATGGACCAACTAAGGATGGCAAAACAACTTTGATTCTCCCAGCTAGAATCTTAGCGATGCATTTGTACACTGTATTGCAGCAAGATATAGGACGAAAATCTGTCAACCTTGTAGGATTAGCAACTTTAGGAATAAGGGAAATGGATGTAGCATTCATTTCTTTAAGCATTCTACGAGTCTGAAAGAAGGATCTAACAGCGTTGATTACATCTTCCCCAACTATGTGCCACATTCTTTTGAAGAAACCTGCGTTAAAGCCATCTGGACCAGGGGCTTTGTTGTTCTTCAAACTAAACATAGCATGCTTAATCTCCTCCCTTGTTACATCTTGTGCGAGTACTTGCTGTTGCGTTGAGGACAGTTTCAAGTTAATTGCCGATTCCATCACTTCCTCGTTCAGAACCCTAGGCATCTGATCCACTCCTAACACACGATGGAAGTATGCAATTACTTCTGATTTGACTGCCGCGTGTCCTTCGACAACCTCTCCATCCTCCCTTGTAAGTGATAGAAGCTTATTTCTATTCTGTCTTCCATTTACTGATTTGTGAAAGTAGCTAGTATTCTGATCCCCCAAGCTAAGCCATTGTATCCTTGCCTTCTGTTTGAAAAAACTCTCTTCAGCCCTGACGGTAGAAGCGTATTTACGAACAGCATCCCTTTCTCGCATGCACAAAATTGGATTCTCATGCGCTGTATGCAGAGCCTGTTGAGCCTTATCCAGTTCGTTTTTTGCATCTTTAACTCTATCTGAAATGTTGGAGAAGTGAGCCATGTTGAAAAGTTTCAATTCCTGCTTTAGCTTTCTTAGTTTGCAACACAACTGATACATTGGACAACCCCCCGAATTCTGATCCCATACCTTCTTCACCAAGGGCATGAACTCGTCATGATCCATCCACATATCGAAGAATCTGAATGGTTTCTTTATGTTCTGATCATTGCCAATAACCTTTACCACCATAGGAGAATGGTCTGACATACTCGAAGGCAAAAATCTCGCTTCTGATAAGGGGAAGTTCAGATTCCACTTCTCATTGACAAGCACTCTATCTAGTTTCCGCATAATCAGATTCTCAGGACATTGGTTCGACCAAGTATAATGCATACCTGAATACCGAAGATCATCTACTTTCGCTTCTCGAATACATGTATCCAATCTGTCCATAGTACCAGCCCATGTAGTAGACCCTCCTAACCTGTCCGACTGGTTGCGGATAGCATTAAAGTCACCCATAAGAATCCACGGGGTTGACTCCCATCCATCACTACGACTCACTATATCAGACCATAATGCCTCACGTAAGGAAGCACTATTGTCTCCATAAATAATTGAAGTATTGAAAATGATATTGGTAGCTAATATAGTGACAGAAACATGAATAGCCTGATCTGACATTCCAACAACATCCACCTTCACCGTATCAGCATTCCAACAAACCCAAATACGACCACGACAAGAGAAATCATAATTATACAAGAAGGACCAAGAACGCATAAGAAGTTTAGAAACATTATCTTTATTCTTGTCTTTAACTCGAGTTTCAACCAAGCCAAAAAGAGCTATCCTCTCTTGATGGATGAGCCGACGCAATTCTGAATGCTTTATAGGATCATTCAAACCTCTAATATTCCAACATCCAATAATCATAGGAAAATAGAGAGGAGTACAAACAGCAACACAAAGATTACCTTGACGTGCCTCCTGGAGAGGAGCCAGATTTCTGATTCTTCTTTGAAGAGGCTTTTGAACCCTTTTTCTTTTTCTCTAGAGAGTCTATAGCCTTAATAGCTAACTGATTAACAGTTTCCCTTTCGGTGGAATTCAGGGTTTGAGGGGTTGTCAGGATCGTTGACGTTAACTCCTTATCGGTTCGTTCCTCATCTGTATCATCTCCCATTGCGTCCATATCTTGAGCTAAAGCAGTACTTGCAGCCGCTTGCTCCTGTTTCATGTCTTCTCGTAAACTCGTCAAGACAAGAGGAGAGGAAGGATTTTCATCTTCATGACAAGCAGCATTGCGCACATCTGATGCCGCATGATCATTCATATTACAATCAGACATATGCATACCAGATGTTGAACAACCATTCTCATTACAATTACCCACTTTAGATGCCAAGGGAGCATTTTCCCCACTCACAGAACCCTTGTTCCGTTTACGAACTACCTGCCACTGAAACTGATTCTGCTTGTTATCCGCAGATTTAGAGTTCATAGCTCCTAGATTCCTCTTACCCTCTGCCACCACTTTAAGATTATCAATGTTCTTAGTAGCACATAGCGCTGTGGTGTGTCCAAAGACATTGCAATTACTGCACTTCGACGGTATCCATTCGTACTCAGCTGAAATTGTTATGAATAACCCATTTGGACAGCGAAGATCATATTCCTTAACCAACGTCTTCGAAGCATCTATCTCAATGCAAACTCTTGCGTAACTAAGCCTTTTTCGCAACAATGTAGTATGATCCGCATGAAGGGGGACTCCAATAGCACTCGCTACACAGCTCAACCCCTTAATAGTCCAATACTCGAGAGGGACATTATACAGCCTAACCCATACCGGAACTCTAGCCAAATCATCTTTCAAGAATTGCATGTTTGGTTGCCAACGTTTAAGCACCAAAGGCCTGTTTGCCATGTGCCATGGGGCTCTTTCCAGCACATTAGTGGCATGATCGATAGAATCAAAAGTGAAGATGAAGAAACCATTATCCGAAGACAAAACTTCTGATAGACCGTAGGAGCTCCATATTCTTTTGGCAATAGAATTAACCACGGGATACGGTAATTTCTGCCCCACAAAATGACCAACCAGGGTGGATTTCCAAAATTCGCAGCCATCTTCAAACACATCAAGTGGAGGAGCTACTGTCACACGACCATCAGTCGTAATAGGGGGTGCAAAGTGCAGATTACGGACAGAACTAATGCCAAGGGTCTTGCTACCCTCATTATCAGCAACATCAGAACCCTTCAAAGCATTTAAAAAATTCAGTTTGGGTCTAAATTTTAGTTGTTCTTGTTGATGAGACCCTACCTTCACCTCATCATCTTTAGAACTCAACACATGGTTCAATTCTGGAACAACATTAGAAGCTTGGACAGGAGAGTGTTTCTCTATGGTAACATCAGAATCAACTTGAAACTGAGAAACCTCATCCCATGGCTATTCAACATATCTTGCAGTTCTAATCTTAATGTATGTCCAGACTTAACTTGATTGTGTGTTCAATGTTAGAGCTAACCATTGGAACATTTTCCACAGAAGAACATAGAGACATTATGGTAGCACACAAATACTGGAGAGAACAAAATTCTAAGAAGATAAACTGAGTCCAAGAAGCAACCTAAGCTCAGAAATAACAGCAACCTAATCTCATAAACAACAAGATGCAGATTAGTTCATGAAGGAAGAAGATAATTGTAGAATTACGAGGCCAATATCTCCCAGCACACTGATTGTAACAATAATCCGTTCGGTCAAGATGTAGAGTAGGTTCTGAAGAACAACATACTCAAAAATGGTAACGATCCAACGGTGAACAAAGGAGATCAAGCTACGACAAACCACTCTGAAACTAGCAAGAAAAATGAAACTTTTCCAAAGAACTGTGAGTTAATCTTCACATATGGCAAAGGCCTTCATATCTATTACAGCCATAAGAGAAATCATGAAGAAAATCCGTTCACTATGCTGCAACTTCACCACTTCTCCATAGTTCCAGAACTGAAAATGCAGAATAGTAGAAATATTGCGAGATCAATATCTCTTACCTCGTTGATTGGATAACAGATCCGTTCGGTCAATGTTGAGAGAAGGTGGGAAGGAACAACATAGTCAGAAATGAGGGCAATCCAACGGTGGACGGAGTAGATGTAGCTCCGACAGCACCACACTCTCTCTCTTCTCTCTAAGAGAAATATGCCTTTCCACAAATATTCCTAGTATTTGATAGCACTATTGTTGATTAGAGAAGCCTTCACTCGCAATTCATTCACCTTTTGAGCCAACCTATAAATCAACCTGTTTGTTTGTTCTATTTTGTAATGGAACAAAGTGTTGTCTTGCAGTAGTGCATCATTTATTGGCTATATTCTTGATAGAAGCTGAAACATCATTCAAATATTCTTCATACTTATGAATGGTACTGTTGATCATAGCGGCTTTCACTCGCAATTCATTTGCCTTTCAAGCCCCCATATCAATCAGCTTATCAGTTTGTTCAATCTTGTAGTGGATATCATGTATTATCTTGAAGCAATGTACCATTTCTTGCGGCTAATGATTCATTGTCTTCTCCAATTATTGGTTCTGGTTTCTAGCCCTTTGAAGTTCTTCTCTCTCGATATTGAGCTCATCTATCTTTGTATTTAGCTATACATCGAAGCTGCCAATGTGGTCCTCCCACTCCTCAAATTGCTCTTTCATTGTCTTCACCTTTTCTACATAGAACTCCAACTCATACTGGATTGTAAGACCCAGTCTCTCGAGGTGTTTGCTCTATTCTGGTATTCCCTCATATCTGACTCAACTACCCTTCTTACTTCACTCTTATTATTAGCTTAAGCCTTGTATTAAGCTCTTAAACTTCTTTCTTCTTCAATAGTGAAATTAGCAATTTTATTATGTTCTTTTTTAGCTTTCAGTCTCATTTTGAATAAAGCCACTCGATCAATTATAAAAGCCAATTTTATGAGGTTCAGAAAGGTGGGGATTGCTTCTTAGTGTCTTGTATGGTTCACCTTGGGGTTTGATCATTTCTATCATGAATAAAGATGCCAATACCTTTTTTATAACAAAATATTTCTTTATTTCAATGCAAAGATCAAATTATGAAAATGCAAAATCCATTAAAAATACAATCACGTTTTGCAAAACATCTAAAAATAAAAACATGGTCTCGAAGACCTTATTCACAAAGCTAAAATGACAAGGCATATTGACTATAACAATCTGGCTTCTTTTGTTTTCTTCAACACTTGAATTTTTCATTGTCGCTATGCATTGCCCTTGAAGTTTTCTAGCACTCAAATGTAACCGGTCTAACCTCGATAAGCTGAATAAGCTTATCATGAAAGAATGAAAACTTCCAATGTTGTACTCCGTTGCTTCATCATGGTACTCATATGTTTGGTCAGGTTCATACCACTTCAAGTTTGGTGGTCAAAATGGTTTTTGTGAAATCAACATGATGTGTCCAATAGTGACCAATTTTTTAAACTTATGTTTCAAAGGAAAAGAAAGAGGTGGTAAGGTTTCTTGTTATATTATGGATGTTCATGCGGTTGCTTATTGATTTTGAGGGAATGGGACAAACATAGATGCTGGGAACTGAACATAGGGAGTGTCATTTTGCTACCGTAGCGTCCACTTATTGTCCCACCATTTTCTTGGTTGATTTTGGATAGATCCCAACTGGTGGATCTCATTGTTTCCTAGTGATAATTTTACCAGCTCTTATGGCTTACTCAACTCCCTCAACCACTATCAAATGATCAATATATTAGTGAAGTGTTAGGTCGGGGCACCTATCAAATGATCAAATAAGGGTTTTTAAAAGTATTATTAAGTAGATTGGTCATTTTTTTCTCAAGTAGGGCAGATCAACTTAAGTAGCCTTTTCTCTCTACTATTGAGCATACTCTCGAACTGATTCATGAGCTTCCTTTCTCCAACACTAATGACTAGATTTGTTTGGAGTCATGCCAATGTTAAATTTGTATTGCTTAATGTTGCATGTACATGATCCTTTCAGCTTCGAATTTATGTGTTATCCAACCTCATATACCAACTTAATATAGCCCTTCTCAAGTTATTCTAAAAGAAGTGCATTAATAACTTTTCATCATGCATAATTTCTGCCATCTTTTGCAATAGGACTTGAGGTGAGTGGCAAGGCACTAAATTATGGTTTACTTTATAAACTCAGGAACACAGAACTTCTTTAGTACAACCATATTCAGGATTGTCTACATCTTAGTGGCTTGAATAGGATCATACAAATTAATGCCTTAATATCCTTACTCTTGCTTCTAACGTTGCTATCTTATCATGATCAATGTCCTTAATTGGAGAATTCATCCACAATTGTTGGGGCCGGTATAAGTATTATTGACTGCACAAATGCTATATTACACTAGGTTCCTAACCCTGGCCACCTATCCCTTCTTTAGGTTGGATTGTAGCCTAAGCTTGGGCAAAGGTAATTGGCTGATTAGATGAACCTTTACTAGAGATGTTTTGAGCATTTGCTTGAGCAAGCTAGGGATACGGGCCATGTTAACCTTGAAGAGTCCAACTCGTATTAAAAGTGAGCATCATGGTGAGCACGTTTTTCATCTTCCATGTTTCTTTGTCGAAGTTAGGTGTTGTAAACTTTGTGGAATTAAGATTTTCAGGAACCTATGTTTTAACTTGTATATGCACACATGACATTTAAGACCCGAAAGCATGAATGCTTATGGATGTATATGTACACGTACATCGAATATGGATTAACATGTTAAAATTGCTAATCCATGACTTCTTTGTTGAATACGGGCAAAAATTCATAATTTGATGAATATTAAAAGATCTTTCCCAACTCCTCATCTTTGTTAAATGTTAAATCTCATACACATTGGAGAGTACAAAACAAAAAGGTGGGTCTAAGCTTACCCTTTCCATTCAAAAATATAAAATGGTCCTTGGGTAATTCCCCATCTAGCTATATTATCTCAGATTCTTACCTGGTATTCATGGTCTTAGCTCTAAAAATATTGTGGAGTTCAGGATTGTTGATCAGGTGCAGCTTGATGCAAAATGAATTATTTGGAAGTCCATATCTTAAAGGCAAGTTCTAACCACTACATCTAGGCTTACTACCTAGTCTCAAAATGGTCTATAATGTAACTTCTTCAATCCCAGGACAAACACGTCAATAAAAAAAAAAAAAAACATGGTAATTTTTTAATTTTAATTCATACCATGATCACCGAAATTATGAGTCTCCCCTATACCGGGAGGTCCCAAGTTATCGACTAACATGTATATTAGTAATACTCATAATTTAAACCATCCCCTAACCATTCAAGATTTCCATACCATTACATTCCAAAAAATACAACCGTAATATTCAATTGCCACATCTAAATATAGAATATGAATTATTATCTAAGTAGCAAAGATATCACATATAAGACCATATACATATCATACTAAAATTCACGTTCAAGTATTTAAATTACACAGGGTGTCATTACAATTCAAGTTCTAAAGTTCTTGGATACAAAATAAATCAACATCCATGAAGTTCTAAATAACATAAAATACAAAATTTGAGGTATTACTCTTGTCATGGATATGAAGGACCTGTGACAACATAATATATTTCGAAAATAATTATAGTAAGACAACAATATTGTAAAAGGAGAAAAATCAAATAATACACACATATATAAGTATGCAAGGTTACGTAATATCATAAGTCCTTACAATTTCTTTCTATTGCATTTAAATTCTTTGTTTCGGAAATCACCAAATCTGAAGCAGAAGGAATAATCCACTCTAGATGTCGTTCCCCATTTCATTGACACTGGCAATCATTTCCCATCGGGAATACCATTATAACACTTCTCTCCCAAAACTTGAAAAGGAATGCCGACACAAATGAATTCTCATTGGTGTCATTAGTTGCCCATACTGGGACTGACTAATCAAGTTCATTATAAATGCTGACATCAATGCCGTTGGTCGATGTCATTGACTATTCCTAACCTGAAATAGTCAATCAAATCTTTTTTTATCTTTCCATAGTACTTTGGGATATTTCCGGAAATGTCTATGTTAAATTCATGACATCATTAGCTTTCACCTCAAGAATAGCTAATAAAGTTTCATGTGATTGCTGATATCGACATCACCCGCCGACATCATAACTATTCTCACCCGAATAGTTAATAAAGTTCAAAATCCTTCATTTTCAAGGATGATCATACATCGATGTTAGTGAATCTTACTAACATCATTAGCCTCCACATTCGGGACCGGCTATTCAAGTTCGAGGAACTATCATCAACGAATTCCATTAATACAATTCATATTCTTAATTCAATCAAATATTCAAATCCAGTTTTTTCTCGTTTATCCCACCTTATCCTTTCTCTCGTAATTTCACCAATAGATACAAAGACCAAGAATTTAACAAGTTAGTAAAATTAAACATTACGTAAAAAGTGTGGGATTTTGCAACAAGTGAAGATAGAACACCAAAGGCTGATAGGGAAATTGCAACAACTACCAATCTCGGAATGGAAATGGGAGAACATTACCATAGTCTTTGTAACAAGATTACCAGGAGGCATGAAGGGTAGTGATGGTAATTGTGGATGGCTTACAAAGTCATCTTTATTCTTACCTATGAGAATGATAGATCCAGTGGAAAAGTTGGCAAAATTATATATAGATGATGAAGTGATTAGACTTAATGGGGTACCAATATCAATTGTGTAAGACCATGACCCAAGTTTTACATCGAGGTTATGGCCGAGCATACAAAAAGCCAGGGACTAGGGTGAGCCTAAGTATAACATTCCACCACCAGACAGATGGTCAATCCGAAGAACTATTCAGACACTTGAAGATTTGTTAAGGTCATGTGTGTTAGAGTTCGGGGAAATTGGGAAGATCTGTTGCCACTAGTGGAATTCACGTATAATAATAGTTACAAGACTTCTATTGGAATGACTCCCCACGAGGCATTGTATTGGAGGAAAGGTCGCACCCGACCTATTGGGATGAAGTGGGAGAAAGAAAACTCTTGGGGCTCGAAATAATACAGATGACAATTAAGAAAGTGAAGACGATCAGACAAAGGATGAAGGAAGCCTAAGATAGCAAAAGGAGTTGGCGGACAATCGGAGGAGACCTTGGAGTTTCAAACAGGTGATAGAGTGTTCTTGAAAGTAGCACCGTGGAAGGCATTATTCGATACAGTTGGCCGGTTGTTTATCGATTAGAACTACCCCTATATTTAGATAAGATTCACAATGTATTTCATGTGTCCTTGTTAAGGAAAGCAAAGGTGGACCCCTCGCGAGTGCTACCACCGGTCCCTTTTAAAGTAAAGAAAGATTTAAAACTAGAGACAAAGTCAGTCAAAATTGTGGACCGGGGTGAAAAAGTGTTACGGAATAAAAAGGTTCAATTAGTAAGAGTACTGTGGAAGAACTCGCAAATAGAAGAAAAGATATGGGTAAGAGAATCGAAGATTAAAGAAAAATACCCTTACCTATTCTCTAAGACAGGTATCTAGGCAAGGTCAAATTCGGATTTTGATGTAAAATGTGCAACTATCCAGTTTTACAGCAAGAATCATAATTCTGAATCCAACCGTTGGATCGAGCTGACATTTTACGTGGGGTCTCATGACATGTTATCCTACGTTGGGTTCAAATTTCAGGTCAATCAGAGTTCAGGAAGGCATCACAATAAGGGTTAACAGAGGCTATATGAATTTTGTTATTTAGATCCTTTTGACAGACTTCTTATTTGGCAAGGATCCTTTTCCTACAGGGATATGGCAGCTTGTTTGGGGTATCTCCTAGCTCTACAAGAATCTTTAATGGGCTGCAATAGTTTCCAAGTGTGGCAAGGATTCATTAATGTTTCACAATCCTTTTCTTACAAGGATTCCTTATTCATCCTAGTTACAACAAGTAAAGAAGACTTCAGAATTAATTCTACCTTCAAATCAGATTTCCTAGTTTATTTGGGACTTTTTAAGGGTGACAAATCTGATTCTAGCATATTTAGGATATTAATTTTTGGATTTTTATTATTTTTATTATTTTCTTCTTAGTCTTTGGGTTATTATTACTTATTTGGGTCAATTATAAATGGGTCTCATCTAAGTCCACCTGAGAGGGGGTCCATTAGGGTTTATTTAAGTCTAGATTTAGTATAAATAAAGGCATAACCAGACATGTAAGTTAGACAATTCAGATTAATGAAACTTCTTGTTGCCGCATTTTGTTTGTGTGTGTACACGTGTTGGTGAGATAATCTCCCTTCCAATGTTCTCTGAAGAACTGAAAACGACTTATCGAAGAACACTGGCTTCGTGGCGTCATCCTTATAGTTCTCATTCGCGAATCAATATTCGTTGGGTGGGGGTTTTCGTTTTCAATAGTGTTGGTGCCTAGGTACAAGTTATCTTTGTGTCACACTCCTATCAAACCTGATTTACTTGGCTTTCCAGGAATTAGAGTTTTTTTTTTTAGAGAACCATGGAAGGGAGATTATCTCACTAACGTGCAGACACACACACACATACACAAAGTGTGGCAAACAATAAGTTTTATTAATTTGAATTGTCTAACTTACATGTCTAGTTATGCCTTTATTTAGACTAATTCTAGACTTAAATATACCCTAATGGACCCCCTTAGGTGGACTTATATGAGGTCCAATTACAATTGACCCAAATAAGGAATAATAACCCAAAGACTAAGAAGAAAATAATAAAAATCCAAAAATCACTATCCTAAATATGCTATAATCAGATTTGCCACCATTAAAACATCCCAAATAGACTAGGAAATCTGATCTAAAAGTTGAATTAATTCTGAAGTCTTCTTTCCTTGTTGTAGCTAGGATGAATAAAGAATCCTTGTAAAAAAAAGGATTTTGAAACATTTATGAATCCTTACCACACTTGGAAACTATGTTGCAGCCCATTAAAGATCTTTGTAGACCTAGGAGATTTCCAAAACAAGTAGCCATATCCTTTTAGGAAAAGAATCCTAGCCAAATAGGAAGTCCACAAGTCAAAAAGAAAGTAAATAACAAAATTCGTATAGTCTCTGTTGACCAGTATTGCGGTGCCTTCGTGAACTCTGATTGACCTGAAATTTTAACCTAAGGTAGGAAAACATATCAGGAGACTCCACGTAAAATTTCAGCCTGATCCATCAATCGGATTAAGAATTATGATTGTTGTCGTAAAATTGGATAGTTGCACATTTTACATCAAAATCCGAATTTGACCTTGCCTGAATCGTATCACCTAACTTAGAATTGGGTTTACTCTAAAAAATTAAATTGTATGAGGTAGTAATTCATACCCGCTGTACTTATGCTTGAGTAATATATAGAAAAGTGCGTGAGCAATATGTAAACAAAAGTCCAATGCAGTTATGGTTGGACAATCTAGAAAGAGCACGTTTTGAACTTGAAATCCACCTAAATTAGTCTTGTTTTCACATGCAATGGATGACTTCAAATTCAGGTTCAAATTCATTTGCTGTTCTGACCATAAACAACATCAATTCCTTCACTTATTTGCATATCAACCCAAATTCAAGTAGCCCAGCATCAAAAGAACCATTAAGGGCTTTTCCCATCTCCAAGTTCCAATTGTAGGCAAATAAACATACTTGAACCAATTTCAAACTGATTGTTAATTTTTAACTCCGATGCAGCTTCAATTATTCCAATTTGACTCGTCAAGGCCCTTTGCAGTTGTTTCGCTCTCGCTCTTGTCATTGGACCATCTGAATCATCTTGCATATTAGATTTAGCTTTACAAGATGAATTATAATTCCCATGATGCACATCATCTCATCTAAGGTTCAAGACTGATCTCTATTTATAAAGAAGTATCTATCTTATCAGATAAAATCATAACCATTCTAGGGCTTAAAATTTAGCATCTCATTTATTTTCTAATTGGCATCTTTAATATTAGAAGGTATACTTTACAATATAATTTTATACACTCAAATAATAAACTCTATAACTAACTCCTAATGTTTATTGTTATTAATTCATTTAATTTAATACCAGGAGTATCCATTACATTATAAAATTCATACCCCGAATATTAATTAAACAAATTGATTTTCATGTGATTTTTGGAATTTTGGACAAATTCTAATGCATAATCATTAACTAGTTACAATATTGATTTTGTATTTTTAAAGCATGATAAAAATGTGATTTTTGTTTTTGAGAAAATCTACATGATAAACCTTTAGAATTTGGTCATATGCATGAAAGCTAAACATATTTTTGTATTTTTGAAATGAAGATTTTTTCTTGAATTTGTTAGATTTTTAAGAATTCTTAAAGAAAAATCAGGTATTTTAAATACCGGGTTCGTATCTTACAATGTAACTCTACAACCTAATATTAGATAAAACTGTTGAAAAATACACATAAAGAACTTATAAATCATTTCAAAATGGTCCTTGAATTCTTTTTTTAATTTTTTAAGGATTTTTAATGACTGTTTGACTAGACACTAAATAGGTATATACTAAAACTAAGGAAAAGTCAGTAAAATGTATTTGTCAAACACACCTTTAACATAAAATCAGGGGCATTAGAAATGTCTTAAGGTAGTGTTTGGCAAACACATCTTAAAAAAAAAAGAGACATTTTTCCTTAAGCAAAATTAGGGCGAGCCAAACATGCACAAAATACATACAGTGCATTTATAGGAAGGAAGGAAGAGGAAAGAGGACTACCTGGCCTAGACAGTGTTGCTTAGCTAGTGGTAGTGCTATTGGAGTCATTAACGTGCCCACAGTGAAGCTGTTTGTGCTTGTCTAAAGGTCCACAGTAAAGCTAGCTTGGAGATATTGCTTCACAAGCAATAACAATGAGGGCAAAAATAATGGTGGCTCATGGTGATAATGGGGTAGTGAGTGGTGAGGGAGGAAGCAACGATGCTGGATGCAACAATGAAGGCTCTTAATGGAGGTTGTTGGAAGGGAAGAAAAAAATGGTGGAAGTTGACAATGAAGGGTTGAAAATAAAAGAGATCACAGTGTGTTGTGGGGTGTTTAGAAGGAAGAAATGACATGTTTGTAGGTTATGGGCTTATAGGTTTTTGACTATATAGGAGGCATGATGTTTTGTGGCATCGAATGGTACTCCTCTCCCTTCTGTTCTTTTTTTTGTTTTGTTTTTATTGGCAAAAAGGGGTGTTTTGGGGCTTGATTTTTCTTTTCTTTTTTCTCCATCTCTTTTCCCCTCCTCACTTCACTAAATTCACCGTTATTGATAGGGGATGACAAAAGGACATAGGGTCTTTCTCGGGCATGAATCTTGGCCCTTAATTCGCCTGGAAAGGATCCTATCCATTGGCCATAAGCTAACAACCTGGTAATATCAAACCAACTAAGCCTGGTTGGGTCAAGGGTTTGGGATTGGCGTTGTAGCGGGTACAGGGCTGCAAACTAGAGGGGCCAAAGTTAGGGTTATAGTATGATGTTAGAACTACTTTAGGGTGTGTTTGTTGTCTCGTTTGGGGCATAGCTGATGCATTAAATACCTCTGAAAAGGGCTTCTCAGTCAATTTTTACGATTCAGAGGAAAAGGACAATGAATATTGTCACATGATATATTATCTGAAACTAATTTTCTTTTACCTGTCATTTACCTAAAACAATGTCATAGTGAACCAAAAAACCATTTAGGTCAAAACTTGTCATTTTATTTAAATGAAACAAAGTTGTTTTGGTGTTTTTGATTTAAATTAGGTCATAAACCTCATCTTTTAATTTCAGCCCTCAATCTTTGAATTTGTTCAAATAGGTCCTTGATTGAGTTTTGATTTCAGAATCAATTTGATTTTACCCCTACAAAGTTTCAAAAACACCCCTTAATTTAATCATGTTTTTCAAGTTGGTCCTTAGTTCTGAATATTTTTAATTTTATCATCAATTAACCTTCCAACTTCTAATTTCTTTAATTGCACCTGTGTTTTCAACCAAATTTGATGCGAACCTCGTGATCACGTAACCCATAATCAAGATAGATATCTGATCGTGGATAGCCGATATAGGTTTGATAGGAGTGTGACATAATGGGAACCTGCCCCAAGGCACCAACACTATTGGAATGAAGTAGAATAACGCCATGAAACCAGTTAATTTTCGATAAGTCAGATTCAGTTCGTTCAAGAATCGAAGAATTGAAGAATCACTCTCACATGTTAAAACTGAAAAATTCAAAAGTAATATTCATCAATGGCTGCTGAAATTTAGGTTACATCTGTTTAAATAGTTCTGAAAAATTAACCCTAATGGATCTACCCTTGTGGGATGAACTGAGCCACATACAAAACTAAACCAATAATCCTATAACCTAATCCAAATAAGCTGATGCGAACCTTGTGATCATGTGGTCACGCAACCCACACGCAAAGACACCAATTCGCGAAAAGCCAAGTAAATTAGGTTTGATAGGAGTGTGACACAAAGATAACTTGTACCTAGGCACCAGCACTATTGGAAACGGAGACCCCCACCCAACGAATATTGATTCGCGAACGAGAAGTATAAGGATGACGCCACGAATACAGTTGTTTTTCAATTCTTTAGAGAACCATGAAAGAGAGATTATCTCACCAACACACACACACACACACACACAAAGTGCGGCAAACAAGAAATTTTATTAATCTGAATTGTCTAACCTTACATGTCTAGTTATGCCTTTATTTATAGTGACTCCATACTAAAATAAACCCTAATGGACCCCTTATGTGGACTTATATGATACCCACTTACAATTAAATCCAAATAATATAAATAAACCCTAAACTAAGAAGAAAATAATAATAACAATAATAAATCCAAATTTAATATCCTAAATATAATAGGATTAGATTTGTAGCCCTTTAGAAGTCTCATATAAGCTAGGAGAATCAAATCTGATGGATGAATAAGGAATCCTTGTAAGAAAAGGATTCTAAAACATTTATGAACCACACAATGAATGTCTTGGAACAGCATTCTTGAACCACACAATGTCATGCCATTCAACCATCTGACGATGACGACTTAGTTGTTCCCAAGCTACTTTGACCGAGAATCTGTGATTTGGCGAATCCAACCAAACTATCTCATCTTTTTGCCCCATCTTAGGATTAGAATTGGAAGGAATAGCTTCTATAATGGGGTGCCAGGCAATAGCTTGGGTGGTAGGAGTTTTCCATTCTGAGTTATGAATTAGCACATTCACCTTCGCGTTCTTGGCCATACCTGAATCATAGATGAATCTTTCCCCGTAAGAATCCCCGAGTGGGCTGTGAGGATGCCAATTGTCAAACCATAGAGAGGTTGTCATTCCATCTCCTATGATGTACTTCATCTTCGGCCATGCTAAGGATCTGAGCTTTAGAATCTTTCCCCAAGCCCAAGAGCAATTCTGTGGCATCTTGATTGTCCAGAAATTCCTACCTCGCAACAGATTGGATCTGATCCAAGTAGACCATATTGAGCCAACTGAGTCATTGCACAGGTTCCAAATGTGTTTTCAACAAAGCAATCTTGTTCCATTCTGTTATCCTTTTTATTCCTAGCCCCCCCTCCTTTTTTGGAAGACATACCTGATCCAAAGCCACTTTAGCCCCAGTAGTTCTCATATCTGAACCTGACCAAAGAAAGAATTTCATAATTTGCTCCACATTTTTAATTACTTGCCCAGGTAAGAGAAAGAGAGATGCCCAATAGACCTGTATGGAAAATAAGACTGAATTAATCAGTTGTACCCGTCCTGCATACGAGAGTTTTCTACAAGTCCAATGTCGACCTGTATGGAAAATCCCACCTCACCGAGTCATAAGCCTTCATCAGATCAACTTTCATAGCACAACGAGCAGGTCCCGTAGATTTATGATAGCCTTTCATTAGTTCATGAGACAAAAGAATGTTATCACTGATTCTCCGTCCTGAGATAAAAGCAGTCTGATATGGACCAACTAAGGATGGCAAAACAACTTTGATTCTCCCAGCTAGAATCTTAGCGATGCATTTGTACACTGTATTGCAGCAAGATATAGATTATGAAGGATCAAGCATTTATTGTACCAAGTGTTATAACACAATTCTAGATTAATCATTTAACAAGTAAGGTATTAAGAACTACTAAGATAAAAAGATAAGACATATTAATAACAAACTTTCTTGGATATAAACATTGAAGTCCATGTGAGTTTATATTATACAAAATTAATTTAGCTAGACATAATGAAGAAGAAGAACATAAATAAACAAGATAAGAATATAATTATGATATAAGTTAACTAAGAGTAGTAAAGGAAATGAATAGCATAAACAAGAGATTAATGAAATAAAACTTGAACATTACAAAGAGAGAGCAAGCAAGAAAATGATCTTAATCTGAAAAACAAGATACCTAAATGAATGGAAAATGCCTCCTTTTATAGGCTAAAATTCAGAACTATTCATTTGGTAATTGATTATTGATGTAGTGGCCAACTATTGATTTAGTGAACTTGGTGGACAGCAGCATTCAAGCATTTTGGCTGGATGAAATGACATTGATGCAATCAGAATTTCGTAAAGTGTTCATGAAAATTGTTGGAAATCATCTCATCTTTCCACCCACAACATTTTAGATCATTTGGATCACTATAGCTCGAGATATGGCTAAAATACTGAGTAGTGCTTTTGGTGGACGTGGTGGATAGTCCTCAAGCTCTTGTCTGGATGAAATGTCATTGCTAACATCAGAACTTGAGCAAGTGGTCCGCATGAAAGTTGTTGGAATCTGTATCAGCTTTCCACCAAAAGAAGAATGAGCTTATTTGGACTTCTAGAACCCGCAATATGAATTGAACACTGAATAGTATTTGGGTTGTAGGACAGATTCAGACTTCTCTTTTAATGCTAAGATTTGGACTTCAAAACAGCAGAATTGAGTCTTGGACTCTTCATGAACGTTGTAGACCTATTTCATAGCTTTCTAGCCATATCAACCAAACTGAAATCGAAGATCCACAACTATATCAAAATAAGCCAAACTTTTACATATATTAAATAGTTGTTAAAAGTAACCCTAATAGATCTACCATTGTGGGATGGTTTAGTTTTGGGTCAATATTTTCCCTATGTCGCGTGCTGTTATCAAGCAAATCACCTACCTCTGTAGAAACTTCTTATGGACAGGCGATACCTGCAGAAGCAAGTCTACGGCTTGGAAAATTGTTTGTCTTCCGAAGAATGAAAGAGGTTTGGGTTTGCTTGATATACAAGTGAGCAACAACTGTTTTATTGCCAAACACCTCTGGAACATTCATCTGAAGCAAGATTCCATTTGGAATAGATGGATTCATCACTTTTATTTAGCCACACACTCCATTTGGAATGCCCATACCCAAAGGACTTCCTCGCCATTATGGAAGTCTATCATCCTTCTCAAAAACCATCTGGTTGAGCTATACGGGGTTTTGCCAACTTGTTATTGATTTAATGGCAGGTTAGGCTCAGCACGAAGGTGGATTCACTCCCAATGCTTATGCCTCTCTCAGACATCACGGTTCAGCAGTCCATTGGGATATGATTGTTTGGGAACAATGGGCCCTCCCAAGACATAGCTTCACCTTATGGCTGGCCATTCTTGGAAAGCTTCTCACTAAGGATCGCCTGAGGTTCATTCGCATTGACACCGTGTTTGTGTTCTGCAGGCAAGCAGAGGAAAATCATGAGCATTTACTTTTTAGTTGCAACTGGACATTCTCTCTGTGGAACATGGTGAAATCTTGGTTACAGCTAAGTAGGCATATGTCTACCCTCAACAGTGCAATGCGTGGTTTACCTGGTAAAAGGAAAACCTTGGTGACTAGAATGAGAAAGGTTTCTCTCTGTATCTTGGTCTATCTGATCTGGGAGGAAAGAAATAAAAGAACTTTTGATGATAAGAGTACTTCACTTACCCTCCCTTTCGGAAGTTTCAAATCCTGTTCTACATGATTCTCCACTTTCATGAGAAGGATCATACCCTCATTAATGTTGCTTGGTAATTTTTCCAGTGGGTGTGTCCTATGATAAGCTAGCAAGAATTGTTACAGAGATGAACAAGAAGCAAATAGAAGTAGAGAAAGATGCTGCTGCAATGCAGAGAAAGAAAAAAATGTTTATGTGTATTATTCACTTCTTACATTCCCAACATTGTTACATTCATTTTATATCAACAGAAGGTAAGAAGCTTGGTTACGTATTCTACTCAACAGTAACAGAATTCATTAACCATTATATTCTCTATTCTCTTTGACAGGTGGCTGAAGTAGAGCCTTTGATATCTTGATGTTCCCCCGCAATCATATATGCTTGGAGGAACCAAACATAAGATTGGAACAGTGACGCCGAAATAAAGGAGTGGAAAGGCCTTTAGTGAGAATATCGGCAAATTGATCAGCAGAAGAGACATGTTGAACCAACAAATCACCTTTTTGATAACACGTTCGCGAACAATATGATAATCAATTTGGAGATGCTTCATTCTGGAATGGAAAACAGGATTGGAAGCAAGGGAAATAGCAGAGAGATTGTCACAATGAATGATCGAAGGGATATGTAAAGGAATGTGAATGTCACAGAGAAGCTGGCGAATCCAGGCAAGTTCTGCAGCAGCAATCGCGAGAGCGCGATACTCAGCCTTAGTAGAGGATCGAGAAACAATATGTTGTTTCTTAGAAGCCCAAGAAATAGGACTGGAGCCGAGGAAGATAATAAAGCCAAAGACAGAACGTCGATCATTGGGATCACCAACCCAGTAAGCATCACTATAAGCCTGCAGATTAAGAAGACCAGCCTGAAAATGAAGACCAACATCAAGGGTACCTTTAAGATACCGCAAGATTTGTTTGACAGCCACAACATGAGAATGCATGGGATTATGCATAAATTGGCAAGCCTGGTTCACAGAAAAGGCAATATCAGGCCTTGTGAACGTTAGATACTGCAAGGCGCCAACAATGCTCCGATACTGTTGAGGATGAGAGTAGGGTTGTCCATCATCTTTGAGCAAATGATGATGAGGAAGACAAGGAGTATCACAAGATTTGGAATGCTGTAAATCAACTCTACCAAGTAAGTCAGTGATGTAACCTGTCTGGGACACAAACAAACTGTAAGGGAGATAAGAGATCTGCAGTCCCAAAAAATAATGCAACTTGCCGAGATCCTTCATAGCAAATTCTTGAGTCAATGCAGCAATGACTGAAGAAAGAAGAGAAGCATGACTACCAGTAAGTATGATATCACAACACCAAGAGAGGAATGCTGAACAAATAAAGAGGGATCGACAAGAGATGCTTGAAACCCCAAACTAGGTAAAAAACTGGTAAAGTGTTCATTCCAGGCACGGAGAGCCTGTTTAAGGCCATATAAGGACTTCTTGAGTCTGCAAACAAAGTCAGTAGAAGACCATGCAATAAGGCATATAAACCTTGGGGTTGAATCATATAAACCTCCTCATGCAGAAGACCATGCAATAAGGCATCGGTAACGTCAAGCTGCCGTAGGACTAGTTAAACTGAGCTGCAAGAGCAAGGACCAAATGGACCGTAGTAGGTTTCATGACAGGACTACATGTTTCATTATAGTTAATACCTTCCTCTTGACTAAAACCCTTGGCCACCGGTCGAGCTTTATGCCTAGCGATAGAACCATCCACATTCTTTTTTATTTTGTAGACCCATTTACAGCCAACAAGATTCTTGGCAGGTGGGAGAGGCACCAAGTCCCAAGTACCTTGTGCATGAAGAGCATCAAGCTCCTCTCGCATAGCAGACTGCCATTCAGGAATGGTGGAAGCAGCCTTGAAGGAATGGGGTTCAACCTGAGGGGAAGCAACAAACTGTACAGAGGCAGAGTAAGCCTTTCTTTTGGAGATACCATTCTTAGACCTGGTGGTCATGGGATGAAGATTCAGCGGTGAAAAACGTAAGACCACACATAGATTCTCAGGTTGGAAGTCAGGATCAACAGGGAGAGGGGACTGTGTAGATGATAGAATGGGCAGAACCGGAGACAGTATAGGCTGTGAGGAGGAACTGTGAGACAGTGCAGACTGAGAAGAGGAACTGGAAGACAGTGTAGGCTGAGATGCAGCCGCTGGAGTAAGAGGAGAAATAAAAGGGAACATAGTGGGATGTAGACAAGGGGATGAGGAAGTGGAAGGGGATGTAGGAATCACAGAAGAGTAAGGAAACATGGATTCATCAAATAGAACATATCTAGTGACAAAGAAACGATTGGTGCTAATAGAAAAACAAATATACCCTTTTATACTGACTTGCATACCCCAAAAAAATACAAGTGGAAGTCTTGGGCTGAAGCTTGTTAGAATTATAAGGCTTAAGTAAAGGAAAACAAGCACAACCAAAAATTCACAAATGAGTAACAACCGGTGGAGAACCATATAGCAGAAAATATGGTGATTTAAGTTGAAGAATTTGACAGGGCATTCTATTAATCAAATAAATGGAAGTAGCACAAGCATGAAACCAAAATTTCAGAGGTAAATGGGTAGTTTGTAATAGAGTGATGGCTGTTTCCAAAATATGTTGATGTTTACGCTCAGCAAGGCCATTTTGTTCCGGAGTATAGGGACAAACATTTGATGGATAATAAGGGGTAAGGAGGTAATGTTTGAATTTGTTACTAAGATACTCACCACCCCCATCACTCTGAAAGACTCGAAGAGTAGCAGAAAATTGAGTAACTAAGAAGGTATGAAAGTAGACAAAAATGGAATAAACCTCTCCTTTATTGAGCATTGGAAAAATCCAAGTAAATCGAGTACATTCATCAATGAAGTTAACATAATATCTGAAACCGTCAACAGATACAGTGGGAGAAGGCTCCCAAACATCACTATGAATGACCTCTAACGGTTTAACAGACTTAACTGCCGGATAAGGAAAAGGAAGTTTGGCAAGTTTACCTTCTAAACAAGTGGTACAAACAAATTTAGATGTGTCTGAAGTGAAAGAAATCTGGGATTGTTTTAACAGAGCAGAGGTGACTGTGTTAAAAGGATGACCAAAACACTTGTGCCAAAGACTTGTGTTGACCTATTTACCAAGATAACAAACCGGATTATTTGGAAAGAGAGATTGCGAAGGAAATGAAAAAGGAGAAAGGAATAGGATATAACCCAGCTCTACGCAGTCCCATGAGGAGAACATTCCCTGTGATTTTGTCCTGAATCCAAAAACCAAAAGCATCACAAATAAAATGGTAGTTGTTATCTTTACACAGCTTATGAACCGATAACAAGTGTTGAGATATTTTTGGCACATGCAGAACTTGTTTTAAATGTAAGGAGCAATGAGGGACATCCAGAATAGAAGAACCAATATTAGAAATGGTCAAACCTGAACCTCCTGCAGTGGTAACAGTATCAGCTCCTGAGAAAGTTGCAGCCAGATTAAGTTGAGCCAAATCAGAGGTCATATGCATTGTGGCGCCAGTATCAGCCACCCAAAATTATTCCGGAGGAGAAAGAAGTGGAAAAGTGGCATGCATAACACTAAGATTACTGGAGGGAGGCCGGCCTTGATAGCTGAAATTACCTCGATGATAACACTGAACTGCAGTGTGCCCAAATTTCCAACAGATTTGACATTGAATGGAAGAGGCAAAATTATTAGGCAGAGTGTGACGCTGATAACAATCAGCAGCTACATGACCTTTCTTAATGCAAATTTGACATGTAGGAATGTCAATGCCAGGACCAAGAACACCAAGATTAGACGTAGGTGGAACCTGATAAGGACGTAGATTAAACTGATACTGATGACGTCCTTTGCCACGTCCCTTAAAGTGAGACCCCCGATTGCCAAAGTATCCACCATTGGAACCATGAAAGCTATTGTTATGACCATTAAATCCTCCATTGAAACTAGGAGGTGGAGCAGACTTGGAGCTAGAAGGATGAGAATGAGAGTTACCTTCGTCAAGAGCAAGAGCCTTGCCAGGAGATACTTGATGTTGAGCCATCATTGCAGGAACAAACGAAGCAGAATAAGTTTGCTCAAGAGTAGCTTCTTCAGCCAACAATTGAGACCAAAATCTTTAAGGGATAACACGTTGTCTCGGCCGCAAACCATACACCGAAGGTGTTAAAATCAGAGAAGGAAGACCATTGAGAGCCAAGATTACAATATCATCATCTTCAAAATAAACCCCTGCTATAAAAAGATGATCCCGAGCATCTTTGATTTTCTGCAAATATTGAGACACAGTATCTGAGCCCTTCTTGATGGTTTGAAGCTCACTTTTCATCTCAAAAATACGTGCCTGGTAATTGTGGAAAATCTATCCTTCAGTTGAATCCACATGTCATGAGAGATAACACATCCAATAACATAGGAGATTGCAGTTGAAAAGAGGGTAGCAATAATCAACTGCATCAATGCCCGGTCATGCATTTTCCAAATTTGATGATCATCAGTTTCAACACCTTTAATATCAGAATCTGCATCAAACCGATTTGGACACTTTCTTGATCCATCAACAAATCCTAAAATACCATAACTTTCCAGTAGAATTTGCATTTGAAAACTCCAGATGAGATAACTTGTGTCATCCAATTTAACTGTTACAACTATTGAAACTGTAGGAAGTAAAGAGGTAATGGGAGATTGAATAATATGTAGTTGAGAGGTTGTTACCATTTTTGAAGTTCAAGAGACAGAGAGGAAGAGAATAACAGGTTTGAGAAGAGTGTTTGAAGAGAAATCTTTCAGTTTGACAATATATCAAACAGATTATAGGCAGATTTGATTATTATGAAAGGATTGATTGAATATGGCGATAATAACGCCAGAAACAGAGATTAGAAGCAGAGAAATCACAAGATCACAAGATACTAACAATCCTAAGCTCTGATACCATGATAAGCTAGCAAGAATTGTTACAAAGATGAACAAGAAGCAAATAGAAGTAGAGAAAGATGTTGTTGCAATGCAGAGAAAGAAGAAAATGTTTATGTGTATTATTCACTGCTTACATTCTTAGCACTGTTACATTCATTTTATATCAATAGAAGGTAAGAAGCTTGGTTATGTATTCTACTCAACAGTAACAGAATTCATTAACCGTCTAATCATATTAACAAATTTACTAACAATTATATTCTCTATTCTCTTTGATAAGTGGCTGAAGCAGAGCCTTTGATATCTTGACATCCTATGCCTCGTTGGGCTAGTTGTGGTTGCTGTTAGGAGTTATGAGTATTCTATGATCCTTCATTTATTGATGGGGGAAGGGAATGGTTATTCCAACTGTCTCCCTAATCAGGTGTATTTTCAACTTTGGAATGGTTGTTGTTCCTCTGCATGTCACATGCAGTCTACGTATCATGCATTAACTGCTTCTTTTTCACTCTGGGTGGAAGAATATGCTTCTGATTGGCTATCTTTTGCTTTCTAGTCGTGAATTGGATTTGCATATGTGCGGTCTTGCACGTGGCATAGTTTGCTGGATTTTTCAGTTTCTGGTTGCTGGCGCTGTCCTTGGTTCTTTGTCTTGTCTGCTTGTCTGACACCTGTCTCCTATGCCTGGCTTCTTTTATCAATTCTGGTCTTCATTGCTGCTTTTTGTAGCATGGCTTGTTGAGGTTGGGGCCTTCTTCCTGTGCAGGTTCTTCTTGTAAAATTATTTTTGGTTCTCAGGTTGCCTCTATATCCTGTCTTTAGCTTTGTGTTAGGTTGGAACCCTATCTAGGTTCCTCTCATAACCATTGGTGTATACGTCTCAAAGGGAGCCTGTTTCTTTTTTGATATTCCTATAACTGAACTTGCTGGTTCACCAGTAATGTATATATATTTTTTTTATCCTTAATACACTTACATTTTGATTATAAAAAAGATTGAGATCTGATCCCAGAAAACCGAAATAGATCTGATTGGAGTGTAACACAATGGAAACGTGCCTCAAGACACCAACACTATTGGAATGGGTAGAATGATGTCATGAAGCCAGTTAATCTTCGATAAGTCAGATTCAGTTTGTTCAAGAACTGAAGAATGCAAGAATCACTTTTACACGTTAAAACTGAAAAATTCAGAAGTAATATTCATTAAAGGCTGCCAAAATTTTGGTTACATGAATTTAAATAGTTCTTGAAAAAATAAACCTAATGAACCCCTTACGTGGGACTTATATGAGGTACACACAAAACTAACCCAAAACCCTAAACTGAAAAGCCCATAACTTGATCCAAACAAGTCTTAGATCCTATCTGAAAACAAAGTATTAATTAAACTCAAACATGAAAGAAAATAATAAAAATAACTAATCTGTCATTAAATACCACGAACCCTTCTTTCCTTGTGTAGCTAGGATGAATAATGAATCCTTATAAGAATCGGATTCTGAAACATTAATGAATCCTTGCCACACTTAGAGATTATATTGCAGCTCATTCAAGATCTTTATGGAGCTAGAAAATTCCCGAAACAAGCTCCCACATTCTTGTAGGAAAAAATTCTTGCCAAATAGAAGGTCCACAAGTCAAAAGGAAGTAGATAACAAAATTCGTACAGCCTGTTCTGACCTATATCGCAAGTTCTTTGTGAACTCTGATTAACAAAACTTTATCCCAACATAGACCAATACCTCTGAAATTTTCTGGAAAAGTTTCAACTCGATCCAACGGTTGAATTGAGAGTTATGCTCAATAGTGTAAAACTGGATGGTAGAGAATTTTATGCCAAAATCTGAATCTAACCTTGCTTGGGTCGTATCACAATGTTAAACCGTATCAATGACCCAAATTACATTGGGTTAAAAAATGATCAAATACTTGTTTGAAGTCTCGAGTTTGGATTTTCCAAATGTGAACAAAGACGAATATTTATTCATTTCATCATGACTCTTGCAAATGGTTCCTTAAGAGCTCCATTTATCAGCCTTTCCTACTTGCTAAATTAGAATGGACTTTTCAAGGTACATTATGAAGGCTGGGTTTCATAGCTAGCAAAGAAAGGAAAACACAATTTCAAATGGTGTTTGAGGGTTTATGTGTCTAGGATCACCTTCGTTCCCTTATGTCCCTTCATCCTCATACACTACCAGAGGCTTTTGTTTTTAAAAGTTGAGTCAAGGGATCTTCGTAGGTTATTCTTTTCACTTTTGATCAAATCCCTAATTGACTTTTCTTGCTTGAAATCAAGATATCAAATGTTCTTTTTTATTTTAATCTCTTGATTGAAAACCCGAACATGTTTCTTCCCTTTACGGGTTTCTCAATGATTTCCTTTTTCTTTGCTCGTCGAAGCTGCGGGAGAGACCTTTACTTGTGTCTTTCAAGATTTGCCTTTTAGCAAGACTTCATTTTCGGGTTGTTGTGCATTCTATTATGAGGTGTTTCAGTATCGCGGTCACACAAATTAATTACCCTAACTTAAACAAATAAGATAGTAAAGCAAGGGGTCGATCCCACGAGGAAGATCTACTTCAGGTCTTTATGCTAGATGATTCAAAGTTGGGTGGTTTTGAGGTTATCTAAGTTATGATATAGTAAATAAAATAATCAAATGAAATTAAATGAAACGAAACTTATTAAGAGAAAAACTTTAGTCTTAAGTAAACATCCACCTATGAAAATCAAAACTGATCATTGAAACAATACGTCAATTTATATTTTGAATATCTATCTTTCTTTAAATATTAGTTAGTTAACCGATCCGCTATGTAACTAACCCTAACCATTAAACAACCACAGTGTTCGCACTAGTAATTTAATTCATTATCAGCTATAAGAACTAGACATGTTGAAAAATCTAGATAACATAACTATTTGAGTCTATGTTCGATTTAGTTGAATGTTTTCTCTAAATTAACAATATAGAACCGTCATAATTATTAAACTTAGTCGCTTTACAAGTTTAAATATCACAACTCTAGTTTTGATATCAAACTTAGCAGGAGATTGGTTTAGAATAATAACTTAAAGTCTGTGTAATAACCTGAGATTTCCATGTGACTTTTGTATGTCTAATCATCATGTTTGAGAATAATGGGGTAATTTTTATTTTTTTTTGCAATCTGTAATACATTCCATTATTGATCCTTTGGTTTACCAAACTTACTACAGAGTTTCCTCTATAACTTGTACATTTCCTTAGTTCATTTTTTATCCTCCTAGGTAACATAATATGAAATAACTCTATTACATACACGCAGAAGCCTTCAGCCACCCACTAGTTTAATTGTTTCTCCATTTGATTCTTTCACATCGTTGTTCACAATTCATCTTATATTCTTTTCATTTTCTTTTTACTTAAAACATACATGAAATGGATACACACACACACATAACAAAAGAGATGTAATAATCAAATACTAGAAATACAACCATACCATTTAGTACATTTCAATGTAAAGTTATCAACATAATTTTAAGTTTCATAGTACATAAAATTAGTACCTAACAAAATTATAAATAGTGAAACGACACAATCCGCTTTGGCCCACTTCGTCGCATATACCTACAATATATATAGCATTATAAGAGTTATTTGTCAAGAAGACTTATACTCATGATTTTTTTGTGAAAGAAAGGAATCATTATAGCTATTAACACTTTTAATAACCTTGCACATAACATTCAACTCAAGTTCAATATACCTCAACTTATATAACAATATTCGTGCTCATCATTGCAACTAAAATAACATTACAAATTTAACAACTAGGTATAAAATACATGTATGTGGTTTTCATAAGGAAAGAAAACAATATGCTTATCCAAAATTCTTTTAACATCGATTACATCATATAAATATTGAATTACGCACTAGTTGTTGTGGCATCTAAGTTGATATTTGTCATTTTCAACGTTGCCTTTACAACAAATTATATAATACATTTAAATCTAAGGTTTCTGACTATACATCTTGACATAACAACTCGTTTTCTCAATTTTTGATTCCCCAATAAATAATGAACCTCCCTCACGCACGAGGGGTAAGGCAATGATGAAATAACATCTATTTTAGCTTTATCGACCTCTAAACCACATGAAGACACAACATGCCCAAGAACTATTTCTTTTTCGATCATAAAATAACATTGTTCATAGTTCAATACAAAGTTAGTTCAATGTATCTTTTTAAGACTAAAGATAAATTTCTAAGCATTATCAAAATAATCACCATACACCATGAAAACCTCAATTACTTTTCAACATAGTAAGAAAATATACTCATCATGTATCTTTGAAAAGTTGTGAGTCATTACACAAACCAAAGGGAATTCTCCTGTACATATGTACCAAATGGACATGTAAAGGTTGTCTTTTCTTGATCTTCAGGATTAATAATAATCTGATTATATCCACTACATAAAAACCCATAAAATTTACCAATTCATGACTGATGTTTATTGATAGTGAGTTGAAAAGGGTGGGGTGTATTTTTTTGTATGTCATGTTCCATCGATGCATTGCGTAATATAATTATAAATTCAGCAGTCAAACATCATTAGGTGATGTGGTACGTCACAGATGTATATAGAATACTCAATAGTATCATAGGTAAAGATACAAACATTGCATTCATAACATAAAGTGTTCATACATAACATAATCCACATTCATGATTATGAAAGTCGTCATCATAAGTTTTTACAAAAGTATTGATCGATAATGCATAGCCATTACATAGTTGTACAAAATGCATATTGTCTAATCACACCATTACATGATTATCCTAAAATATGAGATGTCCCTGTTACAAATTAAGTTAAATGTAAGCATAAAAACAATCTCTCATAATATGTTTGAACGATATATATATTATTTCTTAAATAGATAGGTTTTTGTCATTGTATTCCTATTAATTCTATTTTAAAGCTTACATTTCACATCATCGTACGACCTTACATTGCATTATTTCTTGGACTTTAAACATACTCCTTATTAACATGCATTACAATTTAGAAGCCCTAGTACATTGGATATCCTTCCATGAATGATTATACACTTTGAACTATGTTCTTTTAATCTGCGGTTCTTATAATTCAATCGTAAGTTTAATTTTATTTTTTTTTGGTAAGTTGACGTATGTATTAAAAGAAGAAGATACAAACATTATAAGGGGCATACCCCAGATTTACAATGAGAACAGAAACATAAAACAACAGATGGCTACAAGCTAGCCACCGACCATAAAACTGAAACCTCACTAGATCGTTAGGGAGGGAAACCAATACAACCAACTAACTAACAAATTAAGAGTCTATGGTATTCACCCTCCAAGCTTGTTGGATCCTTTTGTTTTCATTTGTTGGTACGACATTCCTCATCAAATCAAGCTTATCACGAATGATATATTCGATTTGATTAAAGACCAAATTCGAAGTTCTAGAACATTCCAGCAAAGATCCTTGCATTCCGTTCTTGCCATACATGATACACTGTAGCTGCGAACTCAGTTTTCGAGAAAAATTGACGAAACTCTTGCCATGCCAAGAGACAGTGGCCCATCGAATCCATTCATCCCAGCCTTTTGTCATTCTTGGAATGTCGCATCTGTGACAAACATCCCACCAGATCGCTTTAGTATAGGAGCATTCAAAGAACAAGTGGGTGATCCTCATTGTTGCGAAGACAAGTGAGCATCTATTGGGACCATGTATACCAAACCGATGAAGTTTATCTTGAGTTGTGAGTTTCTGTTGGACAGCCATCCATAGAAGAAATGAATGTCTTGGAACAGCATTCTTGAACCACACAATGTCATGCCATTCAACCATCTGACGATGACCTCTAGTTGTTTTCCCAAGCTACTTTGATCGAGAATCTGTGATTTGGCGAATCCAACCAAACATCTCATCCTTTTGCCCCATCTTAGGATTAGAATTGGAAGGAATAGCTTCTATAATGGGGTGCCAGCCAATAGCTTGGGTGGTAGGAGTTTTCCATTCTGAGTTATAAATTAGCACTTTCACCCTCGCGTTCTTGGCCATACCTGAATCATAGATAAATCTTTCCCCGTAAGAATCCGCGAGTGGGCTGTGAGGATGCCAATTGTCAAACCATAGAGAGGTTGTCATTCCATCTCCTATGATGTGCTTCATCTTCGGCCATGCTAAGGATCTGAGCTTTAGAATCTTTCCCCAAGCCCAAGAGCAATTCTGTGGCGTCTTGATTGTCCAGAAATTCCTACCTCGCAACAGATTGGATCTGATCCAAGTAGACCATATTGAGCCATCTGAGTCATTGCACAGGTTCCAAATGTGTTTCAACAAGCAATCTGTTCCATTCTGTTATCCTTTTTATTCCTAGCCCCCCCTCCTTTTTTGGAAGACATACCTGATCCCAAGCCACTTTAGCCCCAGTAGTTCTCATATTGAACCTGACCAAAGAAAGGATTTCATATTTGCTCCACATTTTTAATTACTTGCCCAGGTAAGAGAAAGAGAGATGCCCAATAGACCTGTATGGAAAATAAGACGGAATTAATCAGTTGTACCCGTCCTGCATACGAGAGTGTTCTACAAGTCCAATGTCGAACTTTAGAGGTGATTCGATCCACGAGGCCCTTACAATAAACAGCCTTTAGTCTGGACGAGAGAAGAGGAACTCCCAAATATTTCATAGGGAGCTCCCCTCTCTAAACCCAAGAATATGAATAATTTGTTCCCTCTCAGCATTTAACACACCGCTCAAGAAGATGTCACTTTTGTTTGGATTTGGATACAGACCTGATAGGTCTTGAAACTTTGTGAGCACAGTTCTGATCATACGAATTGAGTTTACATCCCCGTTGCTAAAAATCATCAAGTCGTCAGCAAAACAAAGATGAGAAATTTTGTCCTTCTTGCATCTCCAGTGGAACTTGAATTCTTGGTTGGCACTCATCTTGCAGAATAGCCCTTCTTGCATCAAGTCGTAAGTTTAATTGATATGTTATTATTCCTTTTTAACATATCTTTGACTATATATACAAAAGTAGATATCAATCATTATCATTGTCAACCAATACTAATCTTATTCAATCATTTTGGTAACCCAACGTGGATCTTAACAACCAAAACTAGCTTTAAGATTTCCTTCTGGTTATCAACCGAAGTTAATCACACCATTCAATCATGATTATCCGATGTGGATACCATTAGCCAAAGCTAAGCAAATCATTCCTTCTGGTTATCAACCGAAGTTAATCACACCATTCAATCATGATTATCCGATGTGGATACCATTAGCCAAAGCTAAGCAAATCATTCCTTCCTGATTATTCGATATGAATACCATTAGCCAAAGCTAATCACATCATTTGATCCCTTTATCCATTATGGATACCATTAGCCGAAGCTAATCACATCATTTGATCATGGTTATTCAATATGGATACCATTAGCCAAAGCTAATCACATCATACAATCCTAGTTATCCCATATGGATTCCATTAGCCGAGTTAATCACATCATTCAATCATTATGTTCCATGAGTAACTTTAATCAATTGAATCAAGTGACAACATTATATATAATTACAACGAAGATTTAATAGAAATCGGTTAAAGGTGGGGACCACCTACCTACTCCTCCCGTAGTATTTCTTCTTCTGGTAAAAGATCCGATCTCAGTCACGTCTCCTAATACACCACATGATCGTACTCAGTGCACTTGCTTTTAGATAATTTCGAAGATCATTTTTACATAATCCCAGAACACATGTATATTCATTCAGATATCACCCATATTCATATAATTACATAGTGATAATATTGTAACAAGACATTTGCCCTCAATTTTAATAAAGGTTATCCATAGAAATTATATTGTTCTGACAATAAAAGTTTTCAACAAAAATTAAATTATGAAAACTATGTCATTTTTGACATTCCTTTTCCCTAAGTTTATACATATGATAAATTCCAAGTTCTCCTCCTAAAACCATACTTCAACCTAGTTTTGGACATAAATCACAACCAAATTCACTTCCAAAGTTTATGAAGCAAATTCTGTGATGCGAACCTCATGATCAAGTGATCACACAACCTACAATCAAGACTGATATATGATCCTGGAAAGCCAAAATACGTCTGATAGGAGTGGGACACAATGGAAACCTGCCCCAAGGCACCAACACTATTGGAATGAGTAGAATGACGCCACGAAGCCAGTTAATCTTTGATAAGTCAGATTCAGTTTGTTCAAGAATTGAAGAATGCAAGAATCACTCTCACACGTTAAAACTGAAAAAATCAGAAGTAATAATCATCAAAGGCTGCTGAAATTTAGGTTACATGTGTTTAAATAGTTCTTAAAAGTAACCATAATGGATCTACCCTTGTGGGCTGAGAACTGACCCACATACAAAACTGACCAAAAACCCAAAACTAAAAAGCCTATAACCTGATCCAAACAAGCCTTGGATCCTAACTGAAAATAAAGTTTTAATTAAACCCAAACATGAAAGAAATAATAAAAATAACTATTTTTTCATTAAATATCACTAGCCCTTATTTTCTTGTGTAGCTATGATGAATAAGGAATCATTATAAGAAAAGGATTCTGAAATATTAATGAATCTTTGCCATCTTTGGAGATTATATTGCAGCTCATTAAAGATCCTTGTGGAACTAGGAAATTCCCAAAACCAGCTGCCACATCCTTGTAGAAAAAGAATCATAATCAAATAGGAAGTCCACAAGTCAAAAGGAAGTAGATAACAAAATTCGTACAACCTCTGTTGACTATTATTGCGGTGCCTTCCCAAACTCCGATTGACTTGAAATTGTAACCCAAGGTTGGAAAACATGTATGCAGAGTCCACGATAAAGTTTAGGCTGATCCAATGGTCATATTGAGAATTATGACTATAGCCGTAAACTTGGACTGTTGCGCATTTTACGCCAAAATCCGAATCTGACCTTATCATTCCCTCCCTCTTCAAGAAGATTCACCCTTGAATCTTGAATAGGGTTAGTAGCGACTTCAGTAGCCTCTTGTTTAAGCCTTCAGAATTTCCTTATTGCTAACACCTTTCTCCAACAACACTGTATAGAAGTAATGACTCACAAGAATTTCAAATAAGCACGCCATACTAACCACTTGCGTACATACTTTTGAATGATAACCCATAGCGGCTCTCATTCATCATAGAATAATCTTCTACACTTATCAACTTCTCGTTCTAAACCCCCCAAACCATGACTTAGTTTTTTGCATTGTTAAACTACAATCCTCCTTGTTCCATCTCCCTTGGTAAATACATGACAAAAAAAGGAAAAAAAAACAAGAATACGAAGACAAGAATAGAGTTTATAACAGGAAGAACACAGATTTAGACTCAGGATTACGAATCTAACGTTTGTTTGGACCAGAACTTATCGAAAAACAAACAAATGCGAAAGTGATGAAAAAGACTCAAACACCAGCCAAATATCAAAATATGATGATAGTGTAATGCCAGGAACGAAATCAACAAAAAAACAAGTTTTGAAAGACAACACCAAACAGACACGTTATGACAAAACAAGACCAAATTCGAGAACCTAAAGAAACCAATATCCAAATGACCTTGAATTTAATATATAGTATTCTGATAACAAACAAACAAGAACTCAAACTTTATAAGGCGTTATATTTATGTCTTGGTACCAAAACCCTTTGTATGATCAATTTGCGGCAGAATTGAACTTCCAATTAAAATCTCCAGAAGCTGATATCAAAATAAGCCCAAATTTAACAAATGGTGTGATCACATCCCCAATAGACAGAATATGAAGTTACAATTGATTCTAAGGCGGTTTGCTCATGGTTCACTAAGAAAGGATAAGGATGACGTTATGAAGCCAGTTGTTCTTTGATAAGTCATTTTTAGTTCTTTGAAGAACCATGGAAGGACGATTATCTCACCAAAATACACACACAAAGTGCGGCAAACAAGAAGTTTTATTAATCTAAATTGTTTAACCTTACATGTTTGGTTATGACTTTATTTATAGTGACTCCAGACTAAAATAAACCCTAATTGAACCTTTATGTAGACTTATATGATGCCCAATTAAAATAAAATCCAAATAATATAAATAAACCCTAAACTAAAAAGAAAATAACAATAAAAATAATAAATCCGAAATGAATATCACGTGATCACGTGGTCACGCAACCCACAATCAAGATTGAGATCTGATGCCGGAAAGCCAAAGGCACCAACACAATGGAAACCTGCCCCTAGGCACCAACACTATTGGATTGAGTAGAATGCCTTTGTCTTGGACCGAGTCATTGGACCATTTGGAACATGTAATGGGTCCTTGCTGGTGTTTCTGGGCTGGTGCACATCATCCCTTCTCTCCTCGAAAGGATTTCGACCTCGAATCAAAATCTGTGTCAAAGAATGTAAGATCAGTAACATTAAAGGTAACACTAACACCATACTCACCTGGAAGGTCAATTTTGTATGCGTTGTCATTGATTCTCTCTAAAACCTGAAATGGACCATCACCACGAGGCTGTAATTTTGATTTCCTTTGGTTAGGAAATCGTTCCTTACGCATGTGCACCCAAACCCAATCACTGGGTTGGAAAACAACCAATTTACATCCCTTATTTGCTTTAGAAGCGTAAAGGGTGTTCTTTTTCTCTATTGCATTCGAACTCCCTCATGGAGTTGTCTCACCATCTTTGCCTTCTTTTCACCGTCTAAACTTACCCTCTTACCCTTTCTTCAAAAGGCAAAGGAATTAACTCCATGGGAGTTAGTGGATTAAAACCATAAACAATTTCAAAAGGAGAAAAACCAGTGGTCGAATGCACAGTTCTATTATAAGCAAACTCAACAAAAGGCAAACATTCTTCCCAACTTTTTAAATTCTTTTGAATTATAGCACGCAAAAGTTGGGATAATGTTTTATTCACTACCTCAGTTTGTCCATCTATTTGAGGATGACATGTTGTAAAAAATAAGAGTTTAGTTCTCAACTTTCCCCATGAGGTCTTCCAAAAGTAACTAGAAGTTAACATCACAATCTGACACTATACTCTTAGGAATGCCATGCAAACGTACAATCTCCCTAAAAAACAAGTCTGCGATATGAGATGCATCATCCGTTTTATTGCATGCAATGAAATACGGCATTTTAGAAAACCTATCAACCACAACAAAAATAGAGTCTCTACCTTTCTTTGACCTAGGTAAACCTAAACAAAGTCTATAGAGATATCTACCCAAGGTTTAGTAGGCACAGGTAATGGTGTATAGAGTCCATGCAATTGTACTCTAGATTTTGCCTTTCTACAAGCAATGCACTGTTCACAAATTCGTTCCACATCTCTTTTCATCTTTGGCCTATAGAAATGCTCATGCAATACATCTAAGGTTTTTGCAACCCCAAAGTGACCCATCAAACCACCCTCATGTGCTTCACGAACAAGCAATTCACACAAAGAACTAGCAGGAACACAATCTATTCTCTTTGAACAAATAACCATCCATCAAATAAAACTTACCAAAAGCCAAATGTCCACATGCATTATAAATCGCGGCAAAGTCAGAATCATTATCATACAATTCCTTCACATATTCAAAGCCTACCAATCTAGTATTCATGGTGTGTAAAAGAACATACCTACGCGAAAGTGCATCAGCTACGATGTTCTCTTTGCCATGCTTATACTTGATTACGTAAGGAAAAGTTTCAATGAATTCAACCCATTTTGCAAGCCTCCTATTCAACTTACCTTCTCCTTTCAGATGTTTCAAAGACTCATGATCCGAATGGATTACAAACTCTTTTGGCCACAAGTAATGCTGCCATCTCTCAAGTGCTCTTACCAATGCATAGAGTTCTTTGTCGTAAATGGGATAGTTCAAAGTCGCGCCACTTAAATTCTCACTCAAATACGCAATAGGTCTCCGATCTTGCATTAAAACAGCTCCTATTCCCATTCCAGACGCATCACGTTCTATTTCAAATGCTTTCGTAAAGTCAGGTAAAGGCAAAACAGGTGCAGAACATAATTTCTCTTTCAAAAGAACAAAAGCCAATTCTTGTTCCTCCCCCCATTTAAACCCAACTTACTTTTTAACAACTTCATTCAAGGGTGCAGCTATTGTATTGAAATCTTTCACAAAACGCCTGTAAAAAACTAGCTAACCCATGAAAACTCACCTCACTTACCGAGTGGGGTGTAGGCCAATCATGGATGACCTTAACTTTCTCCTCATCCATCTCGATACCCTGTGCAGTTACAACATAGCTAAGAAAAACAATTTTCTCCATACAGAAGGCACACTTTTTAAGATTAGCATACAATTTCTCACTACGCAACACACTAAGTACATTAAGAAAATGATCAAGATGCTCAGTTAAGTTCTTGCTATAGATCAGAATATCATCAAAATACACAACCACAAACTTACCTATGAATGCACGCAACACATGATTCATTAAACGCATAAACGTACCAGGTGCATTTGTAAGTCCAAACAGCATTACTAACCATTCATACAAATCATGCTTAGTCTTAAATGTTGTTTTCCACTCATCACCTTCTTTCATCCTAATTTGATGGTACCCACTTTTCAAGTCAATTTTAGAGAAAATACAGGATCCATGTAACTCATCTAACATGTCATCAAGCCTAGGAGTGGGGTGTCTATACTTTAACATTATGTTGTTGATGGCTCGACAATCAACACACATCCTCCATGTTCCATCCTTCTTAGGCACAAGTAGAACAGGTACAGCACATAGGCTCATACTCTCACGAACGTAGCCCTTTTCCATCAGCTCATCAACTTGCCTTTGAAGCTCCTTCGTCTACTCAGGATTGCTTCTATACGCTGGCCGGTTAGGAATTGAAGCTCCGGGTACGAAATTAATCTGATGCTCTATCCCCCTCAATGGTGGTAATCCGCTAGGAGTATCATCGGGGAACAGATCATCAAACTCCTGCAACAAAGAAATAGGAACACTAGGCACAATACGATCAAGATATTTAGTATTAAAGTAAGCCTTTTTGTATATAAGTAAAATCATTGGCTTGTTAGTAAAAAATGCAGATCTGACCTTACCCTCTTTAGCATTAAAATTGGGTTGTTTCCTTAGTTTTTCCACACAATTCTCATCACTCTCGGCCAGATTTGGGGGTTTTTGAGTTGTGGTCGAATGGTTTGATTTGTTTGGAGTGTTGGTCGAATATTTGTTTGTGTTTGGATGGGTGGCCGAATGGGTTGTAGTGGTTTGGGTTCTAGCCGAATCTAATGGTCTTCTCTCCCCTTGTTCCTCACCTTGATTTTCTCTCCCCATTGCCTCATGCTCACTTTTTAGCTTTATTTGATCATCATACACCTGTTTGGGTGTAAGAGATACTAGAGTAATAGTTTTACCATCTTTTATAATGGTATACCTATTTTTAACCCCATCATGAATTGGCTTCCTATCATATTGCCATGGTCTCCCCAACAAGATGTGACTTGCTTGCATTGGTACCAAGTCGCGCAGAACTTCATCAACATATTTCCCAATCGAAAATGGAACCACAACCTGTTTAGTCACTTTCACTTCACCACTATCATTCAGCCATTGCAATCTATATGGTTTAGCATGCTTAACAGTACACAAATTTAGTTTACTAACAAGGGTGGTACTACAAACATTAACACAGCTTCCACTATCTATAATTAATCCACACACCTTGCTTTGTACATAACAATGCGTATGGAAGATGTTCTCCCATTGTTGATTAGTTTCATCTTTCTTGACCTAAACCTGAAGTGTTCGCCTTATAACAAGGACTCCTCAACCGGTAATGCTAACTCATCCCCATCACTATCCTCCAATGGTGGCATGCCTTCACAATCAGATCTGTCACTTTTAGATTCCATATCACCATTATCTCTAATCATCATGATTCTCATGTTTGGACACTCTGAAGTATAATGTCCATGTCCCTGACACCTGAAACATTTAACATCACGGGTACGTTTAGGTTGAGTTTCAGATTTACCTTTGGCATCAGTAGGGACATCAACTTTAGCCTTTGATGGTTTAGTTCTAGAAGGAACAAAGGATCTCGGCCGGACAGTACCCTCTTCAGATTTGGCTTCTAAGATGATGAAGAGCCCGAATTAAATGCTAGCCGAGCATGTCCCTTCTGATTAGTACTTAAAAGTGCATTTTTATCAAGGTTTTATATCATCATTTTGCACTTGAAGTATCAATAACTCCTTAACTAGAGCATGTTTTGTAATAACAAGTCTAATAATATACGATAGCTTTAATTTATGGTAAATGCTCATTTTAAATGCAGGCATATCTCACAATTCAAAGGATTGATTGATGTGATTAACTATTGAAAGTGAAAGGACAAACAAAAGGCGAAGCTTAGAAAGGAGATACCGATTCAATTCAAATTGAAACACTGTTCAGTTATTGGGTCATATTTGGAGCTGTAGATCTTGGATTTCAGTTTAATTTATATGGATAGAAAGATAAGAAATAGGCTTCCACTGTTCATGAATAGTAGAAGACCCAAATCTGCCGTTTTCAAATCCAAAGTTTGGCCACAAAAGAGAAGTCAGAAACTGTCCTGTAATCCAGCCCAAACACTACTAAGAATTTTACCCATATCTGGAGTTCTAGAAAGAAAAATAACGTGAAATTTGGTGGGTGGAAGGAAAAGACAATTTCCAACAACTTTCATGAAGAAGACCTGCTTAAATTCTGATGGTAACAATGACATTTCATCCAGACAAGAGCTTGAGGGCTATCCACCACGTCCACCAGCAGCACTACTCAGTATTTTAGCCATATAGAGCTCTAGTGATCCAAATGCTCTGAAATTGTATGGGTGGAAAGATAAGATGATTGCCAACAACTTTCATGAGGAACACTTTGCCAAATTCGGATTGCATCAATATCAATTTATCCGGCCAAAATGCTTGAGTGCTGTTGTCCACCAAGTCCACTAAATCAATAGTTGGCCACTACATCAATAATCAATACCAAATGAATAGTTCTGAATTTTAGCCTATAAAAGGAGGCATTTGCCATTCATTTAGGAATCTTGGTTCTTCATATCAAGATCATGTTCTTGCTCTCTCTTTATATTTTTGTAATACTTAAGTTTTGCTTTGATTAATCTCTTGTTCATGCTTTTCATTTCCTTTACTATACTTAGTTAACTTATATCATGTTTATGTTCTTATATTGTTTATTTATGTTTTTCTTCTTCATAATGTCTAGCTAAGTTAATTATGTGAAGGTGAAAAAGTTTCACTAATGGTGTTAGGATAAGTATAATATAAACTCAACATGGACTTTAATGTTTATATCCAAGAAAGTTTGCTATTAACATGTCTTATCATTTTTATCTTATTAATTCTTAATACCTTTCTTGTTAAATGGTTAATCTAGATTTGTGTTGTATAACACTTGGTACATCAAATACTTGATCCTTCATAGTCTTCGGCCGACATCGTTATTATGAGAGGACCTTGATTTGTTGTCAACATAAGTTAGCATCATGAATACCTGATAAAATTTATAAGTATGGTGTTACGTAAATAAGATGATTAATAGCATTATGTTGATAATTTATAAAGAGTTTATACTTTACTTATCTCTAATACTATTAGTGGATCCTCTAACCTTGACATTTGTTTTTATCATTGTTTAATCTTCACATTTATCTTACATCTCAAAGTCCTCTTTAACTTATCATCACCATCACCATCATCATCATCATTGTTGTTGTTATTATTCTTATTATAATTATTATTTATAATTTATATAGTTCACCTCCCTGTGGTTCGACCCCGGTCTTGCTGGGTTATTTATTACTTTGACACTCCTGCACTTGGGATAAGACATCAACTCTTTGATCATGTCACCTTTCTAAGTTGTCTCTCCACCTTCGTAGCCATGTGAACCATGTCCTCTAGCTCCATATAGTGCTGTAGCTCAACCACATTGGCAATGTCCCGATTCAACCCATTAAGAAATCTAGCCATGGTGGCTTCTCTATCCTCAACAACATTGGCCCGAATCATTACTATCTCGATATTCATCTACTGTCTTATAACCTTGATTCAGACCTTGGAGCTTCAGATATAAGTCTCTGTAATAGTGGTTTGGCACAAATCGTCTCCTCATTAAGACTTTCATCTCCCCCCTATGTCTGAACGGGTCGCTCCTCATTCCTCCTCCTACTGATTACAATGTGATCCCACCAAATCAATGCATACTCCATAAACTCAATTATCACCAATTTCATATTCTTTTGTTCAGAATAGCTATGTCAATAAAAAATCCAATCTACCTTTTTCTTTTTCTTTTTGTAAGTTGACGTATGTATTAAAAGAAGAAGATACAAATATTATAAGGGACATACCCCTGATTTACAATGAGAACAGAAACATAAAACAACAGATGGCTACAGGTTAGCCACCGAACAGAAAACTGAAACCTCACTAGATTCGTTAGGGAAACCAATACAACGAGCTAGCTATCAAATTAAGAATCTATGTTATTAACCCTCCAAGCTCCAAATAAGCCTCGGGATCGTTTTTACCTTGAAAGTTAGGAATTTTCAGTTTAATGGTGTCCAAGTCCCCATCCAAATAAGCTCCAAAGGATGAGATAGTTTGGTTGGATTCGCCAAATCACAGATTCTCGATCAAAGTAGCTTGGGAACAACTAAGAGGTCATCGTCAGATGGTTGAATGGCATGACATTGTGTGGTTCAAGAATGCTGTTCCAAGACATTCATTTCTTCTATGGATGGCTGTCCAACAGAAACTCACAACTCAAGATAAACTTCATCGGTTTGGTATACATGGTCCCAATAGATGCTCACTCTGTCTCCGCAACAATGAGGATCACAACCACTTGTTCTTTGAATGCTCCTATACTAAAGCGATCTGGTGGGATGTTTGTGACAGATGCGACATTCCAAGAATGACAAAAGGCTGGGATGAATGGATTCGATGGGCCACTGTCTCTTGGCATGGCAAGAGTTTCGTCAATTGTTTCTCGAAAACTGAGTTTCGCAGCTACAGTGTATCATGTATGGCAAGAACGGAATGCAAGGATCTTTGCTGGAATGTCTAGAACTTCGAATTTGGTCTTTAATCAAATCGAATATATCATTCGTGATAAGCTTGATTTGATGAGGAATGTCGTACCAACAAATGAAAACAAAAGGATCCAACAAGCTTGGAGGGTGAATACCATAGATTCTTAATTTGTTAGTTAGTTGGTTGTATTGGTTTCCCTAACGAATCTAGTGATGTTTCAGTTTTATGGTCGGTGGCTAGCTTGTAGCCATCTGTTGTTTTATGTTTCTGTTCTCATTGTATATCTGGGGTATGCCCCTTATAATGTTTGTATCTTCTTCTTTTAATACATACGTCAACTTACCAAAAAAAAAAAGTCCCCATCCATATCTTTATAAGTGCCCATGCCACGGAAATTCACATTCCTCCTACCCTGTTCGATCCAGACTTGATTCCTTGGCCAGCAGATGCAAAATCATAGTCATCTTCACCCACATCTGCGTTTTCGTCAACAAACTCTTCAAAATTAAATATGACATTCCGTACGGCCATACGGACCGTATTTCCTCGGTGATCAGCCCCACTATTATGTCGCTTTATTGAATTCACCTCATCTTTTAGATCTTTGTACGTTCTAGACAACAGCTCAAGTTGCTGGCCTATGACTCGCAACTGGAAAGCTACGTCAGCGTTTTGTGTCCCTGATTCGTTGTTTTCAGACATTCTTTGAATCTGCAAAATTTGGTTAGTAGCACAAAATATATCCTCACACCTCTCGTGTATCACACAAAAAAAATCAAGGCTTTTCACTCTAATAAGCTCACTAAGCCTTTTACCTCATAATTTGCTTTCTTTTGGTTCGTTAGGAACTGAAATCAACAAATCAAAGTCAGTAGCCTTCGCAGTGCACTCTAATTATAATTTCAAACTTAAGAATCAATAAATATACTAAAAAAAAAAGCAAAACAAAACTACGATTACGATTTTGCTAGTAGCAATGCAAATTCGTACGAATTGTGGACGAAACGAAGATACGAAATAAAACAGAAGCAAATATTAGCTAAAACAGTTACTTGACTACTAGAGAACCCAAATATAATAGAAACAAAAAGATTTGGACAAAACTAAATAGTAAGGATCATGTTTTGAAACTTGATGCAAATATAACCTGTTACGCAATTTTTACGTAACAGAATTGAAACCAGACCAAACGATCTCGAAATAACCTCAAACGCAATATCTAGTATTATAATACTAAAAAATCAATTTATAGGTTATTCTTTTATGTCTAGGTACCCAAACCCCTTGTATGATCAGTTTGCGGCAGAATTGAACCTCCAGAAGCCGATATCTAAATAAGCCCAAATTTAATATATAGTGAGATATCATCCCCAATACATAGGATATGAAGTTTCAATTTAGTGTAAGGTGGATTACTTATGGCTCACTAAGAGTAGTGTTTCTGCGGCAGAATTGAACCTCGAATTAAAACCTCAAGCAAAAAATATCAGAATAAGCCCAAATTTGAAATATGATATGATCTCACCCCCAATAGACTAAATATGAAGTTTCAATTGATTTCAAGGTGGTTTGCTTATGGTTCACCAAGAGTTGTTTTTCTGCGGCAATTGAATGATCCTTCAAATTTCAACTAATCCCTCTCTCTCTCTCTTTTTTCTCTTTATAATATACTGATATGAGAGACAGTAACAAGATGAAATATAACTCTTTTTTTGCTTAGATGACGCAGACACGAAGAACAAGAAGATGGACGCAAACACTGAAAAACTTAACGGAACACTAAAAAAAACGAAAATAACAGAAGGATATGACCTTGTTTTAGAGCCTAGCTCTGATACCAACTGAAGCGAACCTCATGATCACGTGGTCACGCGACCCACAATCAAGATTGAGATCTGATCCCGGAAAGCCGAAATAGGTCTAATAGGAGTGTGACACAATGGAAACCTAGGCCAAGGTACCAACATTATTGGATTGAGTAGAATGACGTCACGAAGCCAGTTAATCTTCGATAATTGAGAATTATGACTATAGCCGTCAACCTGCACTGTTGCGCATTTTACGCCAAAATCCGAATCTGACCTTACTTGAGTCCTATCACAAGGCTGAACCGTATCATTCCCTCCCTCTTCAAGAAGATTCACCCTTGAATCTTGAATAGGATTAGTAGCGACTTCTGTAGCCTCTTGTTTAAGCCTTTAGAATTCCCTTATTGCTAACACCTTTCTCCAACAACAATGTATAGAACTAGTGACTCACAAGAATTTCAAATAAGCACGCCATACTAACCACTTGCGTACATACTTTTGAATGATAACCACAGCGGCTCTCCTTCATCATAGAATAATCTTCTACACTTATCAACTTCTCGTTCTAAACCCTCCAAACCATGACTTAGTTTTTTGCATCGTTGATCTACAATCCTCCTTTGTTCCATCTCCCTTGGTGAATACATGACAAAAATAGGAAAAAAAAAAAACAAGAAGATGAAGACAAGAATAGAGTTTATAACAGGAAGAACACAAATTTAGACTTGGGATTACGAATCTAACGTTTGTTTGGACCAGAATTTATCGAAAAACAAACAAATGCGAAAGTGATGAAAAACTCAAACAACAGCCAAATATCAAAATATGATGATAGTGTAATGGCAGGAATGAAATCAACATAAACAAAACAAGTTTTGAAAGACAACACCAAACAGACATGTTATGACAAAACAAGACCAAATTTGAGAACCTAAAAACAATATCCAAACCTTGAATTTAATAGTAGTATTCTGATAACAAACAAACAACAACTCAAACTTTATAGGGCGTTATATTATGTCTAGGTACCAAAACCCTTTGTATGATCAGTTTGCGGGAGAATTGAACCTCCAATTAAATCTTCAGAAGCCGAAATCAAAATAAGCCCAATTTAAAATGGTGCGATCGCATCCGCAATAGACAAAATATGAAGTTACAATTGATTCTAAGGTGGTTGCTCATGGTTCACTAAGCAAACTATATCAAAATAAGCCCAACTTTTACATGTATTTAATAGTTTCTTCAAAGTAACCCTAATGGATCTACCATTGTGGTCAGAACTGACCCACATACAAAAGTGACCCAAAACCCTAAACTGAAAAGCCCTAACCTGATCCAAACAAGCCTTGGTTCCTAACTCAAAACAAAATTTTAATTACGCCCAAGCATGAAAGAAAATAATAAAATAACTAATTTGTTATTAAATCTCACTAGCCCTTATTTCCTTATGTAGCTAGGATACTAAGGAATCCTTATAAGAAAATAAGTCTAAAACATTAATGAATTCTTGCCACCTTGGAGATTATATTGCAGCTCATTAGATCCTTGTGGAAGAATGAAATTCACAAAACTAGCAGCCACATCCTTGTAGGAAAAGAATCCTAACCAAATAGGAAGTCCAAAATTCAAAAGGAAGTAAATAACAAAATTCGTACAACCTCTGTTGATAATGAGGATCATTTAAACACCAAGCATAATCATGTCAATGACCCATTGGAGGTGCCAATTGGGCCAATTACAAAGCTAGGGCAAAGAAGCTGATGGGAATCTTGTGATTACGTGGTCACGCAACCCACACGCAAAGACACCAATTCGCAGAAGCCAAGTAAATTAAGTTTGATAGGAGTGTGATACAAAGATAACTTGTACCTAGGCTGCACTATTGGAAACGGAAAACCCCACCCAACGAATATTCATTCATGAACAAGACGTATAAGGATGACGCTATGAAGCCAGTTGTTCTTTGATAAGTCATTTTCAGTTCTTTAGAGAACCATGGAAGGACGATTATTTCACCAACACACACAAACACAAAGTGCGGCAAACAAGAAGGTTTATTAATCTAAATTGTCTAACCTTACATGTTTGGGTATGCCTTTATTTATAGTGACTCCAGACTAAAATAAACCCTAATGGAACCTTTATGTATGATGCCCAATTAAAATAAAATCCAAATAATATAAATAAACCCTAAACTATAAAGAAAATAACAATAACAATAACAATAACAATAACAATAACAATAATAAATCCGAAATTAATATCCCGTGATCACGCGGTCACGCAACCCATAATCAAGATTGAGATCTGATCCTGGAAAGCCAAAATAGGTCTGATAGGAGTGTGACACAATGGAAACCTGCCCCAAGGCACCAACACTATTGGATTGAGTAGAATGACGCCATGAAGCTAGTTAATCTTCGATAAGTCAGATTCAGTTCGTTCAAGAACTGAAGAACGCAAGAATCACTCTCATACGTTAAAACTGAAAAATTCAGAAGTAATTATCATCAAAGCTGCCGAAAAAATGGCTTACATGAGTTAAAATAGTTCTTGAAAAATTAACCCTAATGGACCCCTTATGTGGACTTATATGAGGTCCACTAAAAACTGACCCAAAACACTAAACTGAAAAACCCATAACTTAATCTAAACAAGCCTTGGATCCTAACTGAAAACAAAGTAGTTAACAAAATAAAATAAAGTCCCTAATATTAAATCCATGTTCTGTCATGAGAAGAAGAAAAGGAAGTAAAATATTACAAAACTTATTCAAGGCTTATTAGCCTTCCATGCAGCCCCTTAATCCTAGAAACAAAAGGAAAAGGTAGCTACTCATATTGTTTCCATGTTGTAGTAGGATTCTTTTGTTTCTTTTGCTGTCCTCACCTCATGGCTCAAATAAGGTTGTATTGGACCCTTCTTGCACATGGATAAGTTGTACTAGGATCTCGTCTTGATACTCTAATGGACCTTTCAAGTCTAACTTGGTTGAAACATTCAAAACCAATGCATTCAATGCCTCTTTTAATGCCTTTGTCTTGGACCAGGTTATTGGACCATTTGGAACATGTAATGGGTCCTTGCTGGTGTTTCTGAGCTGGTCCCCATCAGTAATTTTTGGATTTTTATTGTTTTTTATTATTTGCTTCTTAGTCTTTGGGTTATTATTACTTATTTGGGTCAATTGTAAGTGGGCTTCATATAAGTCCATCTAAGAGGGGTCCATTAGGGTTTATTTAAATCTAGAGTTAGTATAAATAAAGGCATAGCCAGACATGTAAATTAGACAATTCAGATTAATAAAACTTCTTGTTTACCGCACTTTGTGTGTGTGTTGGTGCGTTAATCTCCCTTCCATGGTTCTCTAAAGAACTGAAAAACGACTTATCGAAGAACAACTATCTTCGTGGCGTCATCCATATACTTTTCATTCGCGAATCAATATTCGTTGGGTGGGGATTTTCGTTTCCAATAGTGCTGGTGCCTAGGTACAAGTTATCTTGTGTCACACTTCTATCAAACCTTATTTACTTGGTTTTCCAGTAATTGGTGTCTTTGCGTGTGGGTTGCGTGCGTGACCATGTGATCTCGAGGTTCATGAATTCCAATCATTTCATCCCGAATCTCAGCATTAGATCGTTGTAAGCCCATAACCTGTGCCTGTTCCAAACTTAACCCTCTTGGCAGATCTTTTTTATCTCCAACCATAATTTAAGTTTATCAACCTCAATTCCACCAAACCTTTCTTCTATTTTTGGCTCCTACCTTAGATCGCCACAAAGATCAATCTAGGATTTCAACGCCACACTCTTTGTGATTCAAGTCAGGTAGGGTTCTTCACAAAAATTAATTCGGAAGAACAATTCTTAATTATCTTAATTAAGTTTCAAATCTTGACCAAAAATGTTTATTACATATTCTGATACTATATTTATAATTGGAACATCCCTCCATAGTTAGAAAATTCAACATGACAGAAGTCAAGCTCAAAAATTAGACTTTGGCAAAATAACTAGACAAATTTAACTAGCACACGTTTTCTAACCTTAATTGAAACATAAAAGACTAAATTTAAAACGTCTATAACTTCTTACACAAAATTCCAATGCAATCATGGTTGTACAATTTAGAAAGATCACGTTCTGAACTTAAAATCCACCTATATTAGTCTTATCTTTACATGCAATGGATGACTTCAAAATCGGGTTCAAATTCATCTACTATTCTGACCGTAAACAACATCAATCCGAACTCAAGTAGCCCAACATTAAAAGAACCATTAAGGGCTTTTCCCATGTCAAAGTTTCAATTGTAGGCAAATAAGAACCTTTGAACCAATTCTGAACAGATTGCCATCTGAATCTTCTTGTAGATTAGGTTCAGCTTTACGAGATAGATTATAATCCCCATGATGCACATTATAAACTAGGAAATCTGATCTGAAGCTAGAATTAATTCTGAATTCTTCGTTCCTTGTTCTAACTAGGATGAATAAGGAATCCTTGTAAAAAAATGATTTTGAAACATTCATGAATCCTTTACCACACTTAGAAAACTATATTGCAGCTCATTAAAGATCCTTATAGAATTATGATATTCCCAAAACAAGCTGCCACATCCTTTTAGGAAAAGAATCCTAGCCAAATAGAAAGTCCACAAGTCAAAAGAAAGGAAATAACAAAATTCGTACAGCCTCTGTTGACCAGTATCGTGATGTCTTCTGAACTCCGATTGACCTGAAAGTTTAACCCAAAGTAGGAAAATGTCAGGAGACTCCACATAAACGTTCAGCCCATCCAATAGCCTGGAGAATTATAACTGTTGCCGTTAAAACTGGATAGTTGCACATTTTACATCAAAATCCATATTTTACCTTGCCTGGATCGTATCACCTCTCCTTTTGAATCCGCCTTTTTTTTCATAATACCTCATCGAAATACATGAAATCCCTTCGGTTTCTAGGCTGCCGAAAAACCTTCCCAATGGCCTATGGTCCCATCCTTAAAACGACCATCACCAATATCATCAACGTCCTCTTCAAAATCTTTATAATCAACCCACCTTACCCTTTCAGCCCCACTGCCATCGTTTGATTTTGGTAATGTTCCAGCCACGTTACCATGTTTTCCCACCTTCTCAAGCTGTCACACATGTTCCTCATCACGAAATTCATTCTTTCCATTATCTTCGCCATGGCTTGCATTTGGAATTTAAGTTCTACATCGAGAAGGGGTGGTGTGTTGTTTTGATATGACATGATAGTACCTGCAAAAATTGGTTAGTGGTAAAAAATAATCCCCACATTTCTCGTGTTTGTCTCAAACACTTTTAATATCCTTAGACGTTCACACCTCTCGTCTCACCTTCTTACGGAACTCAAACCAACACCAAATAGAGCAGCGTAATCCAAATTAGTATATATGACTCAAAAAGCAATAAAACCAGAAAACAAGCAAAAACAAAACTATGATGATAGTCTAGCGAGTAGCAAGCAAATCTATCCGAAATATAAACGAAACTGAAGACTCGAATAAAAACATAAATGAAATATGCAAAATGATGATAAAAACCCAAATATGTTAGATATATTGAAAATATACTGCAAGAAATGAAAACAACAGAAAGAAAGCGAATTTGAAAAGTTGACGCCAAAACCAGCCATGTTACCATGTTTTCCTACCTTCTCAAGTCTGTCACACACATTCCCCATCATGAAATTCATTCTTTCCATCATCTTCATCATGGTTTGCATTTGGAATTTAAGTTCTACATCGTGAGGGGGTGGTGTGTTGTTTTGATCAAACATGATAGTACCTGTAAAAATTGGTTAGTGGTAAAACAAAATCCTCACATTGCTCATGTTTCGCTCAAACACTCTTAATTTTGTAGCATATCAAGAAAAATTAAATCGGTACCCGGCTGAGAGTGGAGGTAAAACCCGAGGAGTGAAGAAAGTAAGCTTGTGTGATGATAATAGTGTGGAAAAATTAAAGAAACAACCTAATTTTTATGCAAAAGGAGCTCAAATCATAGCTGTGTTTTTCACTAGCAAGCCGATAATCATTCTTGTGTATAAGGAGGCTTATTTTAACACTAAAGATCTTGATTCTGCTATTTCTAGTGTGGTTGTTTCTTTGTTGCAGGAGTTTGATGATGTATTCCCTAAAGACATCTCTAGTGGATTACCACCATTAAGGGGAATTGAACATTAAATTGACCTTGTACCTGGAGCTTCGATTCCTGATCGTCTAGCCTATAGAAGCAACCCTGAGGAGACGAAGGAGAATCAAAGGCAAGTTGATATGATCCAGGCAAGGTCAAATTCGGATTTTGACGTAAAAAGTGCAGCTATCCAGTTTTACAGCAACAGTCATAGTTCTCAATCCGACCGTTGGATCGGGCTGAAAGTTTACGTGGAGTCTTCTGACATGTTGTCCTACCTTTGGCTAAAATTTCAGGTTAATTGGAGTCGGGAAGGCATATCAATATGGGTCAATAGAGGCTGTATGAATTTTGTTATTTACTTCCTTTTGACTTGTGGACTTCCTATTTGGCTATGATTCTTTTCCTGAAAGGATGTGGCAGCTTATTTTGGGAATCTACTATTCTACAAAGATCTTTAATGGGCTGCAACATAGTTTCCAAGTGTGGCGAGGATTCATAATCCTTTTCTTACAAGGATTCCTTATTCATCTACAAAAAGGAAAGAAGACTTCAGAATAAATTCTACCTTCAGATCAGATTTTCTTGTCTATTTGCGACTTCTTAATGGTGACAAATCTGATTCTAGCATATTTAGGATGGTAATTTTTGGATTTTTATTATTTTCTTCCTAGTCTTTCGGTTACTATTACTTATTGATGTGCATCATGGGAATTATAATCCATCTCGTAAAGTTAAATCTAATATGCAAGAGGATTCAGATGGTCCAATGACAAGAGCCAGAGCAAAACAACTACAAAGGGCCTTGACGAGTCAAATTGGAATGATTGAAGCTGTGTCGGAGTTAAAAATTTGCAATCATTTTGAAATTGGTTCAAGGGCTCTTATTTACCTACAATTGGAACTTCGAGATGGGAAAAGCCCTTAATGGTTCTTTTGATGCTGGGCTACTTGAATTGGGGTTGATAATGCAAATAAGTGAAGGAATTGATGCTGTTTACGGTCAGAACAGTAAATGAATTTGAACTCGAATTTGAAGTCATCCATTGCATGTGAAAACAAGACTAATCTAGGTGGATTTCAAGTTCAGAACGTGATCTTTCTAGATTGTCCAACCATGATTGCATTGGATTTTTGTGCAAGAAGTTATAGCTGTTTTAAATTTGGTATGTTTATGTTTCACAAAGGTAAAAAAACGTGTGCTAGTTAATTTGTCTAGGTTAGTTAATCAAAGTCTGTTTTTTGGGCTTGACTTCTGCCATGTTGAATTTTTCCTAACTTTGGAGGGATGTTCCAATTATAAATATAGTATCAGAATATGTAATAAGACACTTTTGGCCAAGATTTCAAACTTCAGAGAATTAAGAGTTGTTCTTCCAAATTGATTTTGTGAAGAAGCCTAGCTGACTTATCACTCTTCAATCACAAAGAGTGTGGCGTCGAAATCCTAGATTGATATTTGTGGTGTCCAGATCGACTTATCAAAGTATCATATAGTCTATCCTCCATCTTATTTACCTTAAATCACTATAATCCAACCTAAACACCAAAATATAGACAACACAACCAGACCAATCCTTCATCCATTTTCGTCAGATTTATTGTTGCTGATTTTTGAATTATTCATGGCACATCATCTGGTATCAGAGCATCAGTTGTGATCTAAGGCAGGAGCCAAAAACAGAAGAAAGGCTTGCTGGAATTGATGTTGATAAACTTAATTATGGCTGGAGATTTGTTGGTTGTGCAACGGGTTCTGAATGCACAAATTGACGTTAGTGACGAGCAACGTGAGAACATCTTTAATACTCGATGTCAGATTCGAGATAAGGTGTGTGGGATGATCATTGATAATGGAAGTTGCACTAATGTTGCATCAACTATCTTGGTGGAGAAATTGGGTTTAACTACCCTTCCATATTCCAGGCTGTATAGTTTGCGATGGCTGAATGTGAATGGGGAGATTCGGGTGACAAAGCAAGTTCATGTACCTTTTTCCATTAAAACCTATCATGACGAGGTTTTGTGTGACGTTGCGCCGATGTCAGCTAGCCATTTGTTGTTGGGTTGTCTATGGCAGTTTGATAAGGATGTGGCCTACAATGGACGAAAATACACTTATTCTTTTATGCTGAATGGAAAAAAGGTGAACTCGTTACCATTGAGTTCTCAACAGGTTAGAGAGGATCAAATACGAAGCCAACAAAAGGAGGTTAAATCACGTAAGGGGCTGTTGTTAGCCAAAAAGAAGACATCAAACAAGCATTAGCTTCAGTGGGGGCTGTTTTCATGATCTGGGCAAAGCAATTACTACAAGTAGAAGGATTGGATTTACCAATACAGATTAAGGAATTGCTTGAAGAATTTAAAGATGTGTTTCTAGATGAATTACCTAAAGGGTTACCACCTATTCGTGGAATTGAGCATCAAATTGATTTGGTGTCGGGAGCTTCACTTCCTAACAGACCAACATACAGACGTAATCCAGAGGAAGCAAAAGAGATTCAAAGGCAGGTTGGTGAGCTCTTAAAGAAGGGCTATGTGCGAGAATCACTTAGTCCATGTTCCGCACCTACTTTGCTTGTACCGAAGAAAGATGGTACCATGAGGATGTGTATGGACAGCCGCGCTATCAACAAAATAACATTTAAGTATCGATTTCCTATACCCAGACTTGATGATTTGCTTGATGAGTTGCATGGTGCTGCATTGTTTTCTAAAGTCGATTTGATGAGTGGTTATCACCAAATTAGAATGAAAGAGGGAGATGAATGGAAAACAACATTTAAAACTAAACAGGGGTTATATGAATGGATGGTAATGCCGTTTGGGTTATCTAATGCGCCTAGTACATTTATGAGGCTTATGAATCATGTTTTGAGGAAGTATATTGGGTTGTTTGTTGTGGTATATTTTGATGATATCCTGGTGTATAGCAAGACCTTTGATGATCATGTGAAGCAGCTTAGAGTTGTGTTTGAAACTTTACGAGATTCTAAGTTGTATGGGAAACTCACAAAGTGTTACTTCTGTAAAGAAAGTGTCGTGTTTCTTGGATATATTATCTCTAGCAGGGGGGTTAAGGTTGATGAGGAGAAAATTGAGGCAATTCGGGACTGGCCAAAACCTGCTAGTATCGCTGATGCGAGGAGTTTCCATGGTTTAGCTTCTTTCTACAAGCGATTTGTGAAAGACTTTAGCTCTATTGTTGCTCCTATGACAGAATGCTTGAAAAAAAGGAACGAGTTTAGATGGAGTGAAGATGTGTAGAAAGCTTTTGAGCTAATTAAGGAAAAGTTGTGTACTGCTCTAGTTTTAGCACTTCCAGACTTTGCTAAAACATTTGAAATAGAGTGCGATGCTTCCAGAGTTGGAATTGGGGCTGTCTTGCTGCAAGAAAAGAGGTCGATTGCATTCTTCAGTGAAAAGTTAAATGGAGCACATTTGAACTACTTTATTTACGACAAGGAGTTTTATGCTTTGATTCGGGCTCTAGAGGTATGGCAGCACTACTTGTTGCCTAAAGAATTTGTTATACATACTGATCATGAATCCTTTAAGTATCTTAAGGGACAAAGCAAGCTGAATCGAAGACATGCTAAATGGGTGGAGTTTATGGATTCATTTCCTTATGTCTTAAAGTACAAGAAAGGGCAAGTTAATGTGGTTTCTGATGCTTTTTCTAGGAGGTTTGCACTGATCTCTATGTTGAATGCAAGGCTGATGGGTTTTGAACAAGTGAAGGAACAATATGCTAATGATTCCTACTTTGCTAATGTGGTTGCCAAATGTGCAAAGGGAGCTTGTGATGGGTTCTTTATGCATGAAGGTTACTTGTTCAAAATGGGCAGAATGTGTATTCCTTCAGGTTCGTTACAGGAGTTGCTTGTGCGAGAGGCTCATGGTGGTGATCTTAGTGGTCATTTTGGGGAGAAGAAGACTTAAGAAAGAACTTTTTTTTTTTTGGCCTAGCATGTTACGGGATATGCACAAGGTGATTGAGAGATGTGTTATTTGCAAGAAAGCTAAGGGTAAAGAGAATGCATATGGACTGTATATGCCATTGCCTATTCCAGAGCAACCATGGATGGATGTTAGCATGGACTTTGTACTTAGGTTACCAAGAACACAGCGTGGAAAGGATTCAATAATGGTCGTGGTTGATCAATTCTCCAAAATGTCTCATTCCATTCCTTGCAACAAAACTGACGATGCAGTACATGTTGTTGATTTATTCTTTCAAGAGATTGTTTGTTTGCATGGAGTTCCTAAAAGCATTGTCTCTGATCGTGATACAAAGTTCTTAAGCCACTTTTGGAAGACTCTTTGGAGGAAGCTTAGAACGAAGTTACTTTTCAGTACGACATGTCATCTACAAACTGATGGACAAACTGAGGTAGTAAACCGAACTTTATCTTCTTTGTTACAACCTGTTATACATAAGAATTTGAAGAGTTGGGATACTTGTTTGCCTATTGTGGAATTTGCATATAATCGTAGTGTGCCCTGGCTACAAAATTTTCACCATTTGAGGTTGTGTATGGCTTTAATCCTTGTGTTCCTATTGATCTTGTTCATATTCCAATTGATGAGAGGACATCTATGGATGGAATTAGAAAGGCAGAATTGATGAAGAAACTACATGACCAGGTTCGATTACATATTGAGGAGAAAACGACAAAGTATGCTAAACAAGCTAACAAGGGGCGGAAAATGGTTAGGTTTGAACTTGGAGATCTTGTTTGGATTCATATTAGCAAGGGAAGATTCCCAAGAAAACATAAGTCCAAGTTGATGCCAAGAGTTGATGGTCCATTTTGGATTATAGGGAAGGTGAATGACAATGTGTATAAGGTAGATCTTCCTGGTGATTACAACGTATCAGCTACTTTTAATATGAAAGACTTGACTCCATACTTGGATGATGATGACGATTCTAAATTGAGGACAAATCATTTTCAACCCGAGGCTGATGACGTGCATCATGGGAATTGTAATCCATATCGTAAAGTTAAATCTAATATGCAAGAGGATTCAGATGGTCCAATGACAAGAGCGATAGTGAAACAACTACAAAGGGCCTTGACGAGTCAAATTGGAATGATTGAAGCTGCGTCAGAGTTAAAAATTAGCAAGAAGCTTGAAATTGGTTTAAGGGTGCTTATTTGCCTACAATCGGAACTTAGAGATGGGAAAAGCCCTTAATGGTTCTTTTGATGCTGGGCTACTTGAATTGGGGTTAATAATGCAAATAAGTGAAGGAATTGATGCTATTTACGGTCAGAACAGTAAATGAATTTGAACTCGAATTTGAAGTCATCCATTGCATGTGAAAACAAGACTAATCTAGGTGGATTTCAAGTTCAGAACGTGATCTTTCTAGATTGTCCAACCATGATTGCAATGGACTTTTGTGCAAGAAGTTATAGCTGTTTTAAATTTGGTCTGTTTATGTTTCACAAAGGTAAACAAACGTGTGCTAGTTAATTTGTTTAGGTTAGTTAGTCAAAGTCTGTTTTTTGGGCTTGACTTCTGCCATGTTGAATTTTTCCTAACTTTGGAGGGATGTTCCAATTATAAATATAGTATCAGAATATGTAATAAGACACTTTTGGCCAAGATTTCAAAGTTAATTCAGAGAATTAAGAGTTGTTCTTCCAAATTGATTTTGTGAAGAAGACTACCTGACTTATCACTCTTCAATCACAAAGAGTGTGGCGTCGAAATCCTAGATTGATCTTTGTGGCGTTCAGATCGACTTATCAAAGTATCATTCTAGTCTATCCTCCATCTTATTTACCTTAAATCACTATAATCCAACCTAAACACCAAAAGAAAGACAACACAACCAAACCCATCCTTCATCTATTTTTGTTAGATTCATTGTTGCTGATTTTTGAATCATTCACGGCACATCACTTATTTGGGTCAATTGTAAGTGGGCTTCACATAAGTCCATATAAGGGGTCCTTTAGGGTTTATTTCAATTTTGAGTCAGTATAAATAAGGGCATAACCAGTCATTTAAGGTTATGCAATTTTCAGATCAATAAACTTCTTTTGCTGCACTTGTTGTGTGTTGGTGTGATAATCTCCCTTCTTGGGTTCTCTAAAGAACTGAAAAAAATGACTTATCGAAGAACAATTGACTTTATGGCGTCATCCTTATACTTCTCATTCGCGAATCAATATTCGTTAGGTGGGGTTTTCGTTTCCAATAGTCCTGGTGCTTAGGTACAAGTTATCTTTATGTCACACTCCTATCAAACCTAATTTACTTGGCTTTCCGAGAATTGGTGTCTTTGTGTGATCACGAGGTTCGCATCATTTGGTATCAGAGCTTGGCTCCATTAATCAGGTTATATCCTTATGAAATTTTTCGTTTCTTGTTGTTTCCGCAAAAAAAATTCCTTAGTGTCCAATTTCTTCTTCTTGATTTTGCAGCATATATATATTTCTTTTGGTTTCATAAAAAAAAAATAAAAGAAAAGAAAAGAAGAACAAAAAAGGTCGTTCAAAAAGACATTTATTGGTTTCTGCCACAAAAAACTTAACAAGGAAAAATTGAATCAAATCAACTCGGACTTAGCTCAAATGTGAGACTCTGATTACTGGGGTCCTAATCGCACCACATAGTGATATTTGGGTCAATTGGATATCGTTTGCTTTAGGTTTCAAATTCGGGTCTAATCAGGTCTGATTCATAACGTTTTTTAATCAGTCTATCAAACCTTATCATAAATTGCTCAAACTTTATATTTTGTCTATTTGGGTTGATATCGCACTATATCTGAAATGTTAACTCAATTGGACATCATTTACTTTTAGGTTCCAGATTCAGACTTAACTCGTCGTAAACGAGTCTATTTTGCGTCAACTTTTGAAATTCTCTTTCTTTCTGTTGTTTTCATTTCTTGCAGTTTATTTTCATCATATACAACATATTTGTGTGTTGTTTCATCATTTTTCATATTTTTATTTCTATTTTTATTTGAGTCTTCAGTTTCATTCATATTTCGGACAGACTCGCTTGCTACTCGCGAGATTATCATCGCAGTATCGTTTTGCTTGTTTTCTAGTTTTTATTGCCTCCTGAGTCATATATATTTGGATTGCACTGCCAAGTTGGTTCTATTTGGTGTTGGTTTCAGTTGCACAAGAAGGTGAGACGAGAGGTGTGAGGATATTAAGAGTGTTTGAGCGAAACACGAGTGATGTGAGGAATTTGTTTTACCAGTAACCAATTTTTGTAAGTACTATCATGTCAGATCAAAACAATACACCACCCCCTCACAAGGTAGAACTTAAATTCCAAATGCAAGCCATGACAAAGATGATGGAAAGAATGAATTTCGTGATGGGGAACGTGTGTGGAAGACTGAGAAGGTGGGAAAACATGGTAACATGGCTGGAACATGTGCCTAAGACATGATAAAGGTTGGGGCTAAACTGAAATCAAACAATGGTAGTAGGGTCGAAAGGCCAAGGTGGGTTGATTATGCGGATTTTGAGGAGGACGTTGATGATATTAGTGATGGTGGTTTTAAGGATCAGACCATAGGCCATTGGGAAGGTTTTCAGCAGCCTAGAAACCGAAGGGATTTCATGTATTTTGATGAGGTGTTATGGCAAAAGAAAATGAGGATTCAAAAGGAGAGGTTACCTCAAAGGGAGTGAAATAAAGAGATTAGTGTTCTAAAAAATGAATCCAAGAGTCTATCATTCTAGGGGAGATGAAGCAAGAACTTGATGTGTTAACGACATCAGTCAATGCCCAGCAAGCTTCAGAAAGAGAGGAGTAATTACGCTGCAATGATGATATACGAAATAGAACAGCTACAACTTTCATCCAAAGCTATTGGCGACGATTGTTGGCAAGAAAAGAACTCCAAAGGCTTCAAAAAGAGGCCATGGAATTGTCCATTCAACTTGTTGGTGATTCAAGGACAAATCATCTTGAAGAGAGAGGGAATGATACGATCCAGGAAAGGTCAAATTCGAATTTTGATGATAATTTGAACTCCAAAGGTCAAATTATCTTGTTTTACGAAAATAGTCATAATTCTCAATCCAACCGTTGGATCGAGCTGAAATTTTACATGGAGTCTTCTGACATGTTTTGTTATCTTGGTTTAAAATTTTAGGTTAATCGGAGATCAGGAAGGCATATCAATACGGGTCAACAGAGGCTGTACGAATTTTGTTATTTACTTCCTTTTAACTTGTGGACTTTCAATTTGGCTATGATTCTTTTCCTGAAAGGATGTGGCAGCTTATTTTTGGAATCTACTAATTCTACAAAGATCTTTAATGAGCTGCAACATAGTTTCCAAGTGTGGCGAGGATTCATAATCCTTTTCTTACAAGGATTCCTTATTCATCTACAAAAAGGAAAGAAGACTTCAGAATAAATTCTACCTTCAGATTAGATTTCCTAGTCTATGTGGGACTTTTTAATGGTGACAAATCTGATTCTAGCATATTTAGGATGATAATTTTTGGATTTGTATTATTTTATTATTCTTTGGGTTATTATTACTAATTTGGGTCAATTCTAAGTGAGCTTCATATAAGTCCACCTAAGGGGGGTTCATTAGGGTTTATTTAAGTCTAGAGTTAGTATAAATAAAGGCATAACTAGACATGTAAGGTACGCAATTTTCAGATCAATAAACTTCTTTGCTGTACTCCTATCAAACCTGATTTACTTAGCTTTCTGGGAATTGGAGTCTTTGCGTGTGGGTTGCGTGACCGTGCGATCACGAGGTTCACATCACAAGTAGATGAATCCTTATAAGAAAAGGATTCTGAAACATTGATGAATCCTTGCCACACTTGGAGATTATATTGCAGCTCATTAAAGATCCTTGGGGAACTAGGAAATTCCCAAAACAACCTCCCACATCCTTGGAGGAAAAGGATCCTTGCCAAATAGGAAGTCCACATATCAAAAGGAAGTAAATAACAGAATTCGTATAGCTTGTTCTGACCTATATCGTAAGTCCTTTCAGAACATGGATTCACTTGAAAATGTAAAACTGAACCTAAAGAAAAACAAATACCTCTGAAATCTTATAGTAAAGTTTCAGCTCGATCCAACGGTTGGATTTGAAGTTATGCTCAGTAGCGTAAAACTGAACGGTAGAAACTCTTTTGCGCTAAAATCCAAATCTGACCTTGCTTGGGTCGTATCACAAGGCTGAACCGTATCATTCTCTCCTTCTTCAAGAAAATTCACCCTCGAATCTTGAATAGGATTAGTAGCGACTTCATTGGCCTCTTGTTTAAGCCTTCAGAATTCCCTTATTGCTACCACTTTTCTCCAACAACACTGTATGGAAGTAGTGATTGCCAAGAATTTCAAATAAGCACGCCGTACTAACCACTTGTGTATATACTTTTGAATCATAATGCAGTGACTCTCCTTCGTCTTTCAATTTTTTTTTGGCACTGTACCTCCTTTTCCCATGAAGTTTGAAGATCATAGAATAATTTTCTACACTTATCAACTTCTTGTTCGAAAACCCCCAAACCATGACTTAGTTTTTCGCATCTATGAGCTAGAATCCTCCTTTGTTCCCACTCCCTTTCTAAATATGACATAAATAGGAAAAATAGAAGAAGATGAAGACACAACAATAATAGAGTTTACGACTGGAAGAACACTGATTTAGACTAGAAATTACAGATCTTACTTTTGTTTGGACCATAACTGATTGAAAACAAACAAATATGAAATTGATGAGAATGACTCAAACAATAGCCAAGTATCCTGGAAGGAACAAAATCAACTGAAACAAAACAAGTTTTGATATATAGTATTAGGATACCACGAAAAAAACAAATCTCAGTTTATACATCGTTCTATTATGTCTAAGTACCCAAACCCCGTGTATGATCATGATCAGTTTGCGGTAAAATTGAACCTCCACTTAAAACCTCAAGAACCCGATATCAAAATAAGCCCAAATTTAATAGATGTTGCGATCTCATCCCCAATACACAGAATATAAAGTTTCAATTGATTCTAAGGTGGTTTGCTAATGGTTCACTAAAAGTAGTGTTTCTACGACAGAATTGAACCTCGAATTAAAACCTCAAGCACAAAATATCAGAATAAGCCCAAATTTGACATATGATGCGATATCACCCCCAATAGACTGAATATGAAGTTTCAATTGATTCCGAGGTGTTTTTCTTATATTTCACCAAGAGTTGTGTTTCTGCGGCAAAAATTGAATGATCCATCAAATTTCAAATAATCCCCCTCTCTCTCTCTTTCTTTTTTTTTTTTTTAATATACTGATATGATTAGACACAATAACAAGATGAAATATAATACACAGTAATCATATCTTTTATTTCGTGTCTTCGTTTAGTCCACAATTCATAGGACTTTGCATTACTACTCGTGAAATCGTAAATCATTGTTTTGTTTTGCTTTGCTTTCAGTATATTTATAATTAGAGTGTGTTAAGGCTACTGACTTTGATTTGTTGATTTCAATTCCTAAAGAACCAAAAGAAAGCAAATTGAGAACCAAGGAAGGGAGATTATCCCACCCACACAATAAGTGCAGCAAAGAAGTTTATCGATCTGAAAATTGCGTAACCTTACATGTTTGGTTATGCCTTTTTTTATATTGACTCTAGATTTAAAGAAACCCTAATGGACCCCCCTTACAATCCGAAAATTACCATCCTAAATATGCTAGAATCAGATTTTTCACCCTTAAAAAACCCTAAATAAACTAGGAAAAATCTCATTTGGAAAATTTGTGTTGCTACCCACCTTTGATGTCCTTGATTAGCTTGGAGTTCCTTGTTTAACTTGGACAAATAAGAAAACAAATTTTCTCTTTTGTTGCTGATTGAATTACTTTCCTTCCTAAGTTAGGAAAAACATTATGATGCGAACCTCGTGATCACATGGTTACGCAACCCACATGCATAGACACCAATTTCCAGAAAGCCAAGTAAATCAAGTTTGATAGGAGTGTGACAGAAAGATAACTTGTACCTAGGCACCAATACTATTGGAAACGAAGACCCCCACCCAACAAATATTGATTCACGAACGAGAAGTATAAGGATGACGCCACGAAGACAGTTGTTCTTCGATAAGTCGTTTTTCAGTTCTTTAGAGAACCATTGAAGGAAGATTATCTCACCAACACACACACACACACACACACACACACACAAAGTGCGGCAAACAAGAAGTTTTATTAATCTGAATTGTCTACCCGTACATGTCTGGTTATACCCTTATTTAAAGTGACTCCAAACTAAAATAAACCCTAATGGACCCCTTATGTGGACTTAAATGATGCCCACTTACAATTAAACCCAAATAATATAAATAAACCCTAAACTAAGATGAAAATAATAATAACAATAATAAATCCGAATTTAATATCCTAAATATAATAGGATCAGATTTGTTGCCTTTTAGAAGTCCATATAAGCTAGGAGAATCAAATCTGAAGGTAGAATTAATTCTGAAATCTTCTTTCCTTTTTTTGTAGCTAGGATGAATAAGGAATGCTTGAAAGAAAAGGTGATACGATCCAGGAAAGGTCAAATTCGGATTTGATGTAAATGTGCAACTATCAAGTTTTACAGCAACATTCATAATTCTCGATCCCGTGTTTCGATACCTTTTCGAACTCCAATTGACCTGAAATTTTAAACTAATGTAAGACAACATGTCAGAAGACTCCACGTAAAATTTCTGCTCGATGCAACATTTGGATTAAGAATTATGATTGTTGTCGTAAAACTTGATAGTTGCACATTTTACATCAAAATCCGAATTTGACCTTTCCTGGATCGTATCAAAAACTTACGTTCCAAATGCAAGCCATGACGCAAATAATGGAGAGAATGAATTTCATGATGGGGAACGTGTGCGACTTGAGAAGGTGGGAAAACATGGAAACGTGGCTGGGACATGTACCCAAGACGTGAGAAAGGTTGGGGCTAAACCCAAATCAAACAATGGCAGTGGGGCCGAAAGGCCAATGAGGGCTGATTGTGCGGATTTTGAGGAGGATGTTGATGATAAAGGTGATGGTGGCTTTAAGGATGAGACCATAGGCCATCGGGAAGGTTTTTGGCAGCCTAGAAACCAAAGAGATTTTCATGTATTCTAATGAGGTGTTATGGCAAAAGAAAAGGAGGATTCAAAGGAGAGGTGGTATCAAATGGAGAGAAATAAAGAGATTAGTGTTCTAAAAAAAGAATCCAAGAGTCTATCCCGTATTCTAAAGGAGATGAAGCAAGAACTTGATGTGTTAACTGCAACAATCAATTCCCAGCAAGCTTCAGAAAAAAAGGAGAAAATACGCTGCAATGATGATATACGAAATAGAACTTCTCATGGCAGAATATGGATTTAATATTAGGAGCTTTATTTTATTTTGTTAGCTACAGCCCAAAGCTTAATTAATACTTTTTTTTCAGTTAGGATCCAAGGCTTGTTTGGATTAAGTTATGGGCTTTTTTAGTAGGGTTTTGAGTCAGTTTTAAGTGGACCTCATATAAGTCCACATAAGGGGTCCATTAGGGTTAATTTTTCAAAAACTATTTAAACTCATGTAAGCCAAAATTTTAGCAGCTTTGATGATAATTACTTTTGAATTTTTTAGTTTTAACGTGTGGGAGTGATCCTTGCATTCTTCAGTTCTTGAACGAACTGAATTTGACTTATCGAAGATTAACTGGCTTTGTGACGTCATTCTACTCAATCCAATAGTGTTGGTGCCTTGGGGCAGGTTTCCATTGTGTCACACTCCTATCAGACCTATTTCAACTTTCCGGGATCAGATCACAATCTTGATTGTGAGTTGTGTGACCACGTGATCATGAGGTTCGCATCAGAGTGTGTGGCAACAAATTGAAAAAGAGGAATCGTGTGTATGCGACCAAAGCCAATAAGGGGTGTAAACATGTTGCATATGCGCAAGGAGAGATTTACAGCCTATAGGAAATCAAAGCTAAAACCACAAGGAGATGGGCCATTTCATATCCTTGAAAGGATTAATGACAATGCTTGTAAAGTTGATTTGTCAGGTGAGTATAGTGTTAGTGCTACCTTTAATGTTTCTGATCTTACTCTGTTTGATATAGGTGATGATTCGAGGTCGAATCCTTTTGAAGAGAGAGGGGATGATGAAGATCAGCCCAACATCAAGCGTAATCATGCCAACGATCCATTGAAGGTGCCAATTGGGCCAATTACAAGAGCTAGGGCAAAGAAGCTTAAAGAAGCGTTGAATGAGCTTGTTCAGAACATATGGAGCAAAATAGACCTAGAAGGGCTTGGGACATTTAAGAACATGAAGGATAACCTATAATTCATCTAATTCAAGTCCAAGAAGAGCCCCATTCATGTGGAACAAGGAGCTGATGCATCCGACCCCATACCAGCCTTGTTAGGCTTGTTTTTTCCTAATGCTACAAGGATAGAAAGTCAGCAATTTATTCTTCTAATTAAGTAAGGAAGTTGGCCAGATCTTGTTTCTAAAGAGGGAAGGATTATTTAATGCCTTTTCTAACCTAGAAAGGAAAGTAATTAAATCAGCAATAAAGGATAAAATTTGTTTTCTTATTTGTCCAAGTTAAATAAGGAGATCCAAGCTAATCATGGACATCAAAGATGGCAGCAACACAAATTTTTCAAATCAGATTTCTCCTAGTTTATTTGAGACTTCTTAAGAGTGACAAATCTGATTTTAGCATATTTAGGATGATAATTTTTGGATTTTTATTATTTTCTTCTTAGTATTTGGGTTATTATTACTTATTTGGGTCAATTGTAAGTGGGCTTCATATAAGTCCACCTAAGGGGGGGTCCATTAGGGTTTCTTTAAGTCTAGAGTCAGTATAAATAAAGGCATAACCAAACATGTAAGGTTACACAATTTTCAGATTAATAAGATTTCTTATTTGCCGCACTTTGTGTGTGCGTGTTGGTGGGATAATCTCCCTTCCTTGGTTCTCTAAAGAATTGAAAATGACTTATCGAAGAGCAACTGGTTTCGTGGCGTCATCCTTATACCTCTAGTTCGCGAATCAATATCGTTGGGTGGAGGTTTTTCATTTTCAATAGTGCCGATGCCTAGGTATAAGTTATCTTTGTGTCATACTCCTATCAAACCTAATTTACTTGGCTTTCTGGGAACTTTTCTAATTGTTCTCTCAGCTCTTCCTCGTTGTTAATCTTTTTTCTTTTATTTAGTTCAGCGACTTATGAATTTTCGATTTTGAATTTTTAGATTCATGGGGATAATCACCAATGATAGATTTCTCCACCTAGGGTATTTTTCACTAGTGACTGGAACTCTCAAACCATCTGATTCCTTCTTGATCAATACCAGAAGCTTCTAGTCTTGTTTGATGCTTTCAATGACTTCTAAAGTGGACTAATCTTGTTCAATGCTTTCAATACTAGAATTGTGATAATTTGACCATCTTTGGCACATGTTGTATGCCCCCAAGCTGTCTAACAACCAAAATAGATGTATAGCTGACATATCTGGTTATCCCAATCGATGGCAACCCACTGTCTTTGTCCACAACTCATCAGATAATTTGTTGCTCTCACCCACAGAGCTTTCCACTTAGCTTCTCCTTGCAAAATTCCATGCAGTTTTGTTTTCCACTTCTATTCACTTAGATCGTTCCATTCTTTCTCTTTAACTATCTCCAATGGTTTTTTACTAAAGTACTATAAATTATTAAATATTGGCTTCTTGGTTTCTATATGGCTAATTAACTATATGTAGAGCAGTTGTTCACAACATCTTATTAACCCTTTGCCAATTTTCCTACAATGATTGAGTGTCAGGATAGTTTCTACTAGTATTGCCATAGTGAGATTTATTTGACTGTTTTCATTTTCAACAAAAGCTGCAGCCGCCTCTAAATTGATTATTCCCATCGGGTTCAAAAATAACACTAATCCGAAGATTCCCAAAGTGAGTATTCTGCCTTTTTATTCAGCAAATATGGAGTCATTTTTTCTTCTTTCAAATACTTCTTCTGTTATTTTCCACTTCAATCCATCAATACTTTTTTTTTTCTTTCGGATACTTCTTCTACCAGTCCAAAGTCCTTTAATGTGAGATGCTTAGGGTTAAGTATGCCTTAATGCAACAATGTTTATCTAGGTTCTAATTCCTTTACAAAGAATAGACACTATCTAGTCCCAAAAAGGTCTCTTGTTGTCCCAGTGATTACCCTTGTGAAGGTAATATGAGGGTTGAGTTGGTAGTGGGATGACATGTATATCAATCACTACCAGTTTAAGCACTGAGCAAAGAGTTGGATGGTTTTAGAAACTTAAACCATGACTGAAAGTCGTAGGGTAAGCTACCACTCCCCCACCTAACCTGAAGTTTTCATGCACGTTCTAGAGTAGTAAAAATATGTTGCATGAGAACATATACATCCAATATACATGTATGAGCAGGCTAACATATGCTAAAGCGTAAATAAAATGAGATAAGCAAAAATGTAAAATTCAAACATATCACAAACAAATAAACAATATAAAACACAAAACTTAGTATGATATTATTATAAACAATTTATCCCTAGTGGAGTCACCATTTTATTGCACGTGGGCGAGAGGCCGACGCGGGGTAGGGGGGTGTTAGAGTCACCACCTAGTTGTTTGTTTCAGGGTCGCTAGAAAACTCGGGTGTATTGGTTTTATCAGAGATTCTAACGGTAAGGAACTTGTTGGGGCTAGGGAAGGTATTAACACTCATAGTGCATCTTACCTGATATAAGTTGCATTGTGTGGTTTTGAATACGGTTTAAAGGTTTTGATGGGTTCTTAACCAGTGGTCTATCTCTATTGGCATAAAATTGAGATTTATTTGTGTGAATAAATCAGGTGTTAAGAATTTATTATGGGCCTGTGTACCGAAACAAATTCATATGAAAAAGGTTTTTTTTTTTGTAATTTACATTGTAGTAAAAAAAATACCCCCAAATAAAATTGGTGAATATTTAGAATAACTCTAAAAATTTTCTGGTCAACTTCTGATATTCAAATACAAGTCTCACTCATAGATTCAACATTCTATACTAGAATATTGACCATTAATTCTCATGAATTAAAAAAATGAGGTATTAATATTGGTCAAACTCTCATGGATCAAATAAACTAGTTATTAAATCCAAAATGCATGCTAAAAACACAAAAAATACCATGTATTTTATTTTTTTCTTGAAAAAAGATATGATTTTTTTGTATATTGTTTAAGAGAATTGGCCATATGCAACACACAAGAAGATATTTTTTTATGTATATTTTGTAAGACCATATTTGACCAAAAGAAACAATTTTTTCTTGGAAGTGAAGATTACCTAAAACAAACTTAAAAGGTGTTTGTCAAACATACCCTCAAACCAAATAAACCTTCAAAATCAAACCAAACAAAGCCTAAGGATTGGCCCAGTTTGGACCCGACTGGGTTGACCAAAAAATAGACCAAAACAAAGATCCGACATCAAAATAGATTCACTTTAACAAAAACATAAAAACTTAAAAACCTTTCAAACAAAACAAATCAAACATGGAAAAATGAAGAACACTCCAAGGTAAGCCCAACAAACATAAATCCCATACCAGACCTGATCTTGAACAACAAAAGGTAGGGTTTTGTTTGCAATTGAACATAGATCAACACTCAAGTCTCAGTTTGCTTCGATTATTCCTTAAAAGTCACGATTTTGTCAATAATGGATTTCGGTTTTAAACCGAAACCATAAGATTAAAACCCACAAAAACATATTATTGATGCATAAAACTCCTAGATTATTTACTAATAATAACAGCTGAACTCGCATAAACGAGCTCTAAAACTAGTACTCAAGACAAACTTCATTGAATGAATCCACAGAAACGAAAACCCAGAACATTGCTAAAAAACCCAAAAAACCAAATCAATCCCAGAATGGTCATTTTAGGCCATGCTTCTTTTATTCCCACAAACCACATTGTCAATAACGAGTATAATTGGAACAAAAAAAACACAAAAAATATGCATTAATCTTCATTCTCAAAATTGCCAACTCAAAACAAAAGGCATGCTTGAATAATCTGGGCTTTAAAATTCATCTTTCGCCATTCTATGGGACTAAAACCAAAACTCCAAAACATGGAACCATGTCTTCATTAAACATAAAATACCTCTCATTGCTACCATATTGGCATTTTTCAAATCAAACAAACATGTAATATAATGTATAAGGGTAATTATTAACATGTCAAAACATTCAAAACACTATATTTAAACACAATAAATCAATCCAACAGGTCTCATGGACTCCACTATTAAAGTAATTACAAGATTACATTACCTAAAAAAGTACAAAATAACTAAAAACAAGGTAATGTCTAAAGAGGTCCAGTAGTATGAGAGGGTCCTGCATAAACAAAACATAAAGAATACCCATAATATTAGAATGATTTTAAAGAAACCTAAATTTACATGTAAAATCTCATCTACCACATTTCACTTTATACTTAGGTTTAATTTCCCACTAACATTTATTTCACAATAATTACTTATATTCTCTCAAAATATCTATTTCATCTAAACTCCATTTGAAACTCAAATTTTCATCCATAATTAACGTCCCCAAATAAAACAAACACTTTAACTTGAGAGTTCTTTCCTTATAACCCTTTTACTTTAACTCATTCAATTCTTTTTTTTTTTGGTAAGTTGACGTATGTATTAAAAGAAGAAGATACAAACATTATAAGGGGCATACCCCAGATTTACAATGATAACAGAAACATAAACCAACAAATGGCTACAGGCTAGCCACCAACCATAAACTGAAACCTCACTAGATTCGTTAGGGAAACCAATACAACCAGCTAACTATCAAATTAAGAATCTATGTTATTCACCCTCCAAGCTCGTTGGATCCTTTTGTTTTCATTTGTTTGTACGACATTCCTCATCAAATCAAGCTTATCACGAATGATACATTCAGTGAGTTTCTCTAACTCATTCAATTCTAACATAACTAAAATGGTCTTCCCAACCTCAACTCGTCAATTTCTCAATTATACCACGCTAATTTAATCTATGACTTAGTTTTTGATCGTCAGACAACTAAATCACAACTTCATTTTCTTACTCCAATTTATCAAGCAGTTACGGTTAAACCACTAACCCTTAGTTTTCCATTACTATGGACCACTAGGTTAAAATTTCCTTTCTCTTGATCTTCCACTTTGTGGACGAATAAGTTACTTCACTAGCCCTTAGCTTCCGTTTCTATAGACGACTAAGTTTTAAATTTTCCATTCCCTTAATCTTTCACTTCGTGGACAATTAAGTCACTTCATTAGCCTTTAACTTCCGTTTCTACGGACGACTAAGTTTTAAATTTTCCATAATACCTTTATCCATTATTACCCATCACAACTCGATTTCAATCATATTCTTCCAAGAATCATTTTTGTCAAAACCATAGTCTTAGTTCCAACCTTTCATTTCCATCTAATTCACAACATTAAATTTAACAAGAAAATTAAACAAGTAAGGTAAACAAGTTTAAGGTAGCAACACTTACCTGTAGTTCCTAATGCTTGAGCTCCGTCCGCCAATGTCCTGACTCCAAATGCTACTCCCAACATCTATCGACAGACATTCATATTAGTACCAACCTATAAATCAACAATATCCTAAGCCCATTTACCTTTCTCGCATAATATTTTCACAATGTTTATATCATAACATTTATTTAACATGTCCCTCTTCTGCATGATTTTCATTACCCCATACCTGCATTATGTTTCATCAATTCTATTAGTCCTTTTTATATTTTCACCATATATAACATTATTCACTTTTATGCTAAACACAATATTTCTTTCTCTTTCGTATACTTTCCTATTAATAATCTTAACCTTAACATATATTTCTAAATAAAACCACATAACCTCATTTCCTTTATCATTTATGCCATAACCACCTTCCCCTTTCTTTCCCTTGTTATATCATTTTCTTAATTCTATGAAATAATAACACCCCACATTCATTTAGTTTTCCTTCTCCCATGGTCGACCATCTTGCCCAATTTTTCTCCTCCATCATTTTTTTTTACCATTATCTAATTTCACAATATCAACATAACCCATAAAAAAAAAAAAACAAATTCAAAGAATATTCTACCCACATTAACACACACCCTAACTTTTTCAAAATTTAAGAATTTCAAATAATCATGTGTAAAACATAACAAATCAAGCAATTATCACTTTAAAACAACTTACCCAAGTGTATTAAGCAAGAATCAAAGCTTACTACATTACCCTTGTTTCCTATTCATCATCTTCCTTATTCAAAGTCTACTTTCTCCCTCTAGAATTTCTCTTTGTCTCCTAAGTTCCCCTGTTCCTTCTTTTCTCTCTTGTTTCTTGTTGATTTCTAGCTAAAAACACTTTTCCTAACACAATTTTTGGGTTCCTCCTTGCCTTTTTCTCTCTTCCTCTCCTAAGCTCTCTTTATCTCCTTTTCTCTTCCTATTTTTCTGTCCAGCCATGGTTTAATGAAGAAGAGAGCTGCCAGAAATTTTCCAGCTCATCAAGCATATTTGCAAAACTGCCATTAATGATTTTCATGTTATTTTTCAGTCTAATTGTTGACATTATTTAACAGCCTTACCGAACTCTGATAGCTCTAAAATTTTAACTTTATATGAAACTATATGTGAAGGAAGTCCTCATAACTTTTTAGCCCGATCAACGGTCGGATTAAGTGTTATGCCTGATAGCGCTAAATTGGTTAGTATGTGATTTTACACAAGAAAATTCAAATGTTCTTGTTTAACCCTTTCATAAAACATATACATTAATCCTCTAAACCCTAGAGGTCATTTTATCATTTTTAAAACAAGTATATATTTTTTCTTTTTTAAAAAAATCAAAATCTTGGGGGTTTACACTTCCTTTCCCTTTATCTTAAGACCTAACCAAACAAAACTAAAGCTTTAAAATCCTACTGGATTGGATTTCTTGCACTTTAGCCAAAGTTTCTTTCTTCTTCTTTCTTTTTTTTTTTTTTTTTTTTGGTAAGTTGACGTATGTATTAAAAGAAGAAGATACAAACATTATAAGGGGCATACCCCAGATTTACAATGAGAACAGAAACATAAAACAACAGATGGCTACAAGCTAGCCACCGACCATAAAACTGAAACCTCACTAGATTCGTTAGGGAAACCAATACAACCAACTAACTAACAAATTAAGAATCTATGGTATTCACCCTCCAAGCTTGTTGGATCCTAACTTTCTTCTTCTTTCTTTCCTTTTTGTTCTTTCCCCCTTTCTTTTTTTTCTCTCCCTTTGCCTCCTAGTTATCTCTCTTTTAATAGGTAGATTTAGAGCTTCTAGATGGGTTTGTTAGGGTTCTAACAATCCAAAACTAAGCTGGTTTTACCATAGAATCAATGGTTTTGGGTTTAAGTGGTTTTGTAACAAACTTAGAAGCCAGGGTGAGGTGTTTTTGGCCTTTAGGTCTAGAGAGAAAGGTTTTAAACTCTTGATAGGAACCCTCTAAGGAGTTTTAAGTGGGAACACACGAAAGAGGTGGGTGGTTTTCTGCAAATAAGTGTCTTAATCAAGGTTGATTGGGTTGGTCATTTTCATGGCTTCGCTGTAGCAATTATGATGTCAACGTTGCTTGAGACCACCTGAACTTGGTAGATGGGTGCATACCTTTCAATCGGATCCATTCTTACTTAATTTAAAATTCTATAGCTTCACATTCATTCATTTAAAGGTGGCAACTTGATCAATGTAGCAACTGAAACTACAATGATGGTTGACTAGGGAGAAGATGTTGTGGAGATCAATGGAGAATATAGGAGATGTAAAGTTTTTATTTCATAGACATGAGGTTGTCCGGGGGGGTGTTTCTCAATTGAATGGTGGTGGTTGCAGCATCCGAAGTGGTCGGAAACGCCATATTCATTCGTCTGAAAGTGGTTACTTGATCAACCAAAAACTAAAGAAAAAGATGCACAATATGTTGAATAACGCTGTTTTGGTTAAACCATATAAATTAGGGTTTTTGTTTTGGGATTTGGAAATCCTCAATTTGATCTCTATTCTTCCAACTTTGTTTAATTTTACTCGTAATCTCCCCCTAATTTGATGTAATTGTATCCCTGCCAGATTCAACTGGTACCCTTAAATTTGAGCGCCTTTTCCAAGTTGATCCTTGATCTATGATTTATTCAATTAGACTCCTAGATGGCCATAAAACTTTCAATTTCCTTTGATTGGACCTTTGATTTTACCGATTTCAGTCCTCGAAGTCGTGTGCCTTTTGCAAGTTGGTCCTTGGTTCACGAATTGTTCAATTAAGTCCCTAATTGCTATCAGACTTTGAATTTTATGCAATTAAACCCCTGATTTGACCAAAGTTTTTAAAGTCCAATTTCAGTCCCCAAACTTTGATTTGTTTCAATTAACATCCAAATTAGCTCTAAAAGCTTATTTTCCTTGCAATTAAGTCCTCAATAAATTTTAATTAAACCTTTTAAAATTCCAATTGAGCCCTTAAACACCCAAATAAAGCATTTTCACTAATAAAGCCCTTTGTCAATCAAAATTGGATTTCTAATTTTACCAATCTTGGACATTTTGGTCTACTAACGTTTACTTGGAGCTTTGGTCTTTCACCAACAAACTTAGACGGTCCTTTTTAGGCTTTCTTCATGTGTATTCTCTTGTATATATATATTTTTTTTATTTCTTCTTTTTCTCTAATTTTTGTGTGGGGTTTTTTTTTAAAAAAAGATAGCAACACCTCTCAAGGATGATAATCTACTCGGGATATCTTAAGGAAACACATCTTCAAACTCTTATAATAAAAAAACAACAACACTAGGAACACATGATCAAGATCGTTGGCAATGTTGTCAAAATCGTGATTTTTGTGCAAAATCGGGTTAAAAACTCGAAAACTGTCAAACTCAGTCAAAATCGACTAAACTCGGTAAAAACAGACCGAGTTAACGAGTTTGACAAAGAGTGAAAAAAATAATTAACTGTCACCCCTCCCCATCACACCATCACTTTCCCCTTTTTCCTTTCTCCTTTCTCAAATCTCAAGGGTTCTTCAAGTGTGCTCTCCCTCCACAACTCACCGAGTCTTGTCTCTGCATAGGCAAAACTCAAACAACAACCGATTTGTGTACAATAATAAGTTGTTGAAATAGGTTGTTCAATAAGACCGGTTTGAATCAAGGAAGGCAGTCCCACATAATAGATAGGAAAGAGCTTCTAGCCATATCGAGAAGAACCAGCAGATCATAGAACTAGCTGTTGGCTGCACCATCTGATAGGGAAAGAGCAGAGACTCATACTAAAAAGCGATCAAGCTTCCTTTCCAACTCAATGATCTGCTCTTGCAAAGATGAGTGGGCGGTCTTCAGATCTTTGCGTGCAGCGTGGCATCTCCTATTTCAACCGTAGTTCATACCAAGCAAGCTTCATGTTGAAAGTTGTATTTGAGATGCCTTATTTGCCTTTTTTTTTTTAACATACTTGAAAAAAATGATGGGTTGGGTTCTTTTCAAGTTTTGATTTTTGTTCTTGTCAGCGCATTTGTTTGTCGATGTCTGGAAGATAATGGTGAAACCGTGTAAGAGTACTATCACTTTGTCCTCATGTATGTTAAGTTTAACTTTAGCTTGCTAGCTGGAAAGCAAAAACCCTAAAGACAACACTGATTATAGATTGAAACCCTAAATCAGAAGAATATTTCAGCTGTTTGTTTAGCTTTTACCAATTTCTTGAATATTCTCATAGCTGGAGGTCGGTCTATATAATTGGTTAGGCTGTCAGAATGTTTGAACTCTTGTTGGAGCAAATTGTAGTAGATTATTATTGCTAGGTTAGGTGTCATTACGGTAAAAGCAAAGTTTGGTAATCGAACTTTGAAATGAGACCAATTTTTCTTATGATAATTTCTTTCGCAAAATCAGTATATAGGCCGATTTGAGGTGAATTTGGATTTTCTTGATAAGTGTGGTTTGTGGGTTTTGATGCGATTTTTTTTCATTTGCAGGTTTTTTTAACTATTTGGTGATTAAACATGATGAATTTTACAATGGTGTTGTGCAAACGTTTGAGGGTGAAGGAACTGGTCACCAATGTCCCTGTTTATGAAAGCATTACTTGTAATGCTTATTTCCTTCCAAAACATTGTTTTGTTTGTATTGACTTTCTTTGAATTTGCGAGGGCTGGTGTTATGGTGTCTTTGTGGTTATGAAAGCATTACTGGTAATGCCTGTTCCTTTCCAGAACATTGTTTTGTTTGTATCATCTTCTTTAAATTTAGGACAATAGGCTTCTCTTGAAAAATTCCTTACGATTTCATGATTTCACGATCTGTTTTTACGATCTGAGTTTATTTTGTATTTTTCGTGTCGTGTCAAAAATGCATTTTTGACAGCCTTGATCGTTGGCATTAAGGAAGCCTCCTTATACACAAGTAAAATACTTGGCTTGTTAGTGAAAAATACAGACCTGACCTCACCTTTTTTAGCATAAAAATTAGGTTGTCTTTTTAGTTTTTCCACACCATTCTCATCACATTTGCTGACTTTCTTCACCTCTTATCTTACCTCCATTCTCGACCAAATTTGGGTGTTTTTAGGAAGTGGATGAATGGTCTGATTTGTTTGGAGTGTTGGCTGAATGTTTGTTTGTGTTTGGATGGGTGGCTGAAGGGGTTGCAATAGTGTTTTGGGTTTTGGCCGACTCTAATGGTCTTCTCTCCCCCTGTTCCTCACCTTGATTTTCTCTCCCCATAGCCCCATGCTCACCTTGTAGCTTTATTTAATCATTATACACTTGTTTTGTAAACACCCAAAAGAAATATATATAATTGATGACTCAGTTTTCACTGCCGATTTCTTGATCGGCAGCGACGCAGTTTTGGCTACCGATTTCTGGATCGGCAGCGACGCATTTTTCGCTACCGATTTCTGCATCGGCAGCGACACAGTTTTTGTTTTTTTAAAAAAATTAACTTAAGGAGCTGAGAGGGAGGGGTAAAACCGGTTTTAGATAAACCAAAACAAGGATAAGAACACATTTAAACCAACCCCCAAACAACCCACCTCATTTGATGGGGAGTATAAATATAAGGAGGAGAGAGAGGATGATCCATCCTCTTCCCAAAGTTGTCTCCAGCAGCTGCATGTCGTTCTTCCCTTCCTCTTTCACAACAGAAACCTAAACCAAACTAGTAGAGAGTGCTTTGTGAACGTGTGAGGGAAAGATGAGACCTTGAGAGAAGATTGGACAGCTGCCTAGAGGGAAAGATGAGACCTTGAGAGAAGATTGGACAGCTGCCTAGAGGGAAAGATGAGACCTTGAGAGAAGATTGGACAGCTGCCTAGAGGGAAAGGAAAACGAGGGCTGGAAAACGTGAGAGGAAGAAGAAGGAGGAGAACCAGCAGGAGAAGAGAAAGAATAATGTCAAACCTTCCTCAAACTTAGTTAGATTCGAAAGGTATGGGTCATGAAACTCCCTACCTCTTCTCCTTAAGACCAGAAACAGAAATGAAGAAGAAAACCCTAAGAAAATTGACCTAAGACCTAAGCTAGCTTTGAAGGAAACTGAAATTAACTAGGAGGACAAGGAAACAGAAATGAAATGAAGCCAATTTCAGAACATCTAACAAAGAAAAATGAATAAAATGGAAATAACAAATCATGGTAGAGGGCTGGCTTTAACTGTGGGGTTGGCCAGCATGCATGTGTGTGTTCTGTTGGGATTTGTTGAAGGATTATGTGCTGAAATTGATGGTTTCAATGTGTGTGTTCTGCTGGAATTTATTGAAAGATTAGATGCTGTAATTGATGGTTTTCAATGTGTGTGTTCTGCTGGGATTTTGTTGAAGGATTTTGTGCTGAAATTGATGGCTTCAATGTGTGTGTTCTGTTGGAACTTAGTGACAGTGTATATGCCGGGGTTGTTACAGCATGTGTGGTGTGTTCGCTGCCGAATTATGTGTTGTGCAGCGAAACTGTGATTCGCTGCCGAAACTATGTCGGCTGCAGCGAATTAGCATTCGTTGCCGAAACTGAGTTGTCTGCAGTGAATTTATGATTCGCTGCCAAAACTGAGTCTTCTGCAGTGAATTAGCATTTGCTGTCGAATTCTGTGTTGTGCAGCGAAATTATGATTCGCTATCGAAATTATGTCGGCTGCAGCGAATTAGCATTCGCTGCCGAAACTGAGTTGTCTGCAGTGAATTTGTGATTCGCTGCCGAAACTGAGTCTTCTGCAGTGAATTAGCATTCGCTGCTGAATTGTGTGTTGTGCAGCGAAACTGTGATTCGCTGTCGAAACTGTGTCGGCTTGCAGCGAATTAGCATTCGCTGTCAAAACTGAGTTGTCTGCGGCGAATTTATGATTCGTTGCCGAAACTGAGTCTTCTGCAGCGAATTAGCATTCGCTGCCGAATTGTGTGTTATGCAGCGAAACTGTGATTCGCTGCCAAAATGGTGTCGGCTGCAGCGAATTAGCATTCGCTGCCGAATTGTGTGTTGTGCAGCGAAACTGTGATTCGCTGCCGAAACTGTGTCAGCTGCAACAAATTAGCATTCGCTGTCGAAACTGAGTTGTCTGCGGCGAATTTGTGATTCACTGCCGAAACTGAGTCTTCTGCAGCGAATTAGAATTCGCTGCCGAATTGTGTGTTGTGCAGCGAAACTGTGATTCACTGCCGAAACTGTGTCGGCTGCAGTGAATTAGCATTTGCTGCCGAAACTGAGTTGTTTGCAGTGAATTTGTGATTGGCTGCCGAAACTGAGTCTTCTGTAGTGAATTAGCATTCGCTACCGAATTGTGTGTTCTGCAGCGAATTTGTGATTCGCTTCTGAAACTGTGTCGTCTGCAGCGAATTAACAATTCGCTGTCGAGTGGCGTGTTCTGCAGCGAACTTGCGGCGCCAGCAGCGAAACAGTTGTCACTGCCGAATTGGGCAGCCTGCAGCGAACCAGTTCTCGCTGCCAATTTCTACAATAAGCCTCCTAGGTAGAAATGACTTAAATGCTAGTAACAATTTCATGGTATGATGGTGTAAAATGTGGAACACTTGAATGTGAACATATGAACTCTTGAAATAAGTGTGGTGACGAATGTGAATTCAAAAATACAAATGTACTGATTTGTGACCATTGATGTCTTAGGTAGTGCGGTCGGGATTGGACCATCGTCAAGACAAGAACAACCCACAGGAGGAGCAGGTAGGTGACTTGCACCTTCCTTTTTCATACATTGAATAATAAAATACTTTATCATGAATATTACCATATTGCGTTAGAACAGATATTAGATTGTCGAACGCTTAAATGTTGACAAATGGATGATTGGGACGAAAGATTGATTAGCTTCGGCTAATGGCATCCGAACGAATGACCGGGATGAACGACTGATTAGCTTCGGCTAATGGCATCCAAACGGATGACCGGGACTTCGGCTAATGGCATGTGAATGGATGGGCGGGACAAATGAATGATTAGCTTCGGCTAATGACATCTAAATGGATGACCGGGATGAACGACTGATTAGCTTCGGCTAATGGCATCCGAATGGATGGCCGGGACAAATGAATGATTAGCTTCGGCTAATGGCATCCGAATGGATGACCGGGACGAACGATTGATTAGCTTTGGCTAATGGCATCCGAAGTGGATGACCGGGGTGAGTGAACGGTTAACCTCAGCAAATGATGCCTTAAGAGGATAGCCGGGTTTAAGATTATGGTTGATTGCAAAAATTGGTGCATTTATATGTACTACAAGCTGTTTATACCAAGTACATGAAGAAATTATAAATGTTAATGCTTCATTTAACTGCCAAACTATTTAGTTACCATTATTATTATTATTAAGTAATTGCATTCTCTTAAATGTTTTGTATTGCAGCAGGGACGTCACACCAACGAGATGTCTAGGAAACTCAATACACGGGAACCTACTTTTGCAAGGAATCATGTAGAGGCATTCTAAATCACAATGTATTTTGTATGAATCAATGTACTGAATGTACTGCAACAGGTTCGCTGATTACCGGCACCATGTGTGTCAGGTATATATATATAAAAAATACTGTTGTTTTGGGCTTGAAAAACCGGGTTGTTACATGTTTGGGTGGAAGAGGTACAAGAGTAATGGTTTTATCATTTGTTACACTCGTATACCTTTTTTTTAACCCCATCATGAATTGTGTTCCTATCATGGTCTCCCCAATAAGATGTGACTCGCTTGCATGTGTACCATATCACACATAACTTCATCAACATACTCCCCAAAAAAAGGGAACTACATCCTATTTAGTTACTTTCACTTCACCACTATCATTTAGCCAATGCTTAACAGTACACAAATTAAGTTTACTAACAAGGGTAATGCTAGCCATATTAGTGCAACTTTCACTATCTATAATTAAACTACACACCTTATTTTGTATATATCATCGTGTATGGAGATGTTTTTCTTTGTTGATCACTATCATCTTCTTTGATCTGAACCTGAAGTGTGCGCTTTATAACCAAGGACTTCTCAATAGGTAATGCCAATTGATCCTCAAACAATCCTCCAATGATGGCATGTCTTCACAATCTGATTTGTCACTCTTGGATTCCACATCACCATTGTCTTTTATCACCATCCTTTTATTTGGACACTTTAAAGTGTAATGTCTAAGCCCCTAACACCTGAAACATTTAACATCATGAATACATTTATGTTGAGTGTCAGATTTACCTTTGAAACTCGTAAAGGTTTTAACCTTAGCTCTAGGTGGTTCGACTTTAGTAGAGACAAAAGGTTTTGGTTGGATAGCCCTGTAAAACCCTGTTAAAACAAGAGAGAGAATTGAACTGGTTAATACCTGGGAGGAAATATAAGGGAACTAGTCAAATAATAAAAACCTAAAAGATATTAGGATAAGAGTATTCAACATCCAAATACAACCTACCCTTATTTAAGAGAAGATATAAATACATTGAGAGGAAAAAGAGGTGATTCCCTTCCCCCCCTTACAAAATTTTCATCCAAACCACCCTTGCATGTCACCTTCCTCGAATATTTGAGTGAGAGAAGAGTGAAAAGAAACCGAATATATTGAAGGGAAGAGGAAGATAAAGGGTCAGGTGGAACAACAAAGAAGAAAGGGTCTCAACTAAGAGGAAGAATAAGAAAACCACCAAAATACTCTCCTAAATTCTGTCTAAAATTATGTGGTAAGGGTAACCTTACTCTCATATTTGTTGTTTTGATATTATAAGGAAAAATGAGAAGGAAACCCAAATGAGGTGACCTAGGGTTCTTGCACCCGTTGATTGTGAAAAACTAAATGAAAAGATTGAAAAATTAGGATGAGAAAAGTATAATTTTAGATTCTATAAAAAATAAAATTGTCGCATGTTGAAGAAGAAACACTAGTTAAAGCCGACCTATTGAAGAGATGAAATGAGGATGGAATGAGATGATACAATGTGTTAGTTGTGACTTTGACAAGCACTTAAGATAAAATGCTTACGCTAAATCAGAATTAAAAAAAAATGTTAATACCCTTGTTTTGCATCATGAGTTGTAAAACTTGCTTGATTATGAACTTAGAGGATTGATGTATGATTAATGTATAATAACATAAACATGTTTTGAATGGGATTGATAATTTACATGAGTAAACTAGAAGGAAATAAGACATTATGGTTTGGCCAAGAGAAAAAGCAATGAAGAAAGTTCCTTGTATGATGAACATCCTTAGATAAACAAACAAATTAGTAGAAATTGAGCTAATGTATAGTATGAAAATAGTAACTAGCTTGTATTTTATGATTTTGAATTATATGATTGAGAATGATGAAATAGACACTTGGTATGAATGCCTCATGTTTCGGCCACCATGAAAGCTTAAGTAGGAAAATCCTTGAAATGTGCATGTTTGAACTTAATTGTATACTACTTGACAATATTGTGATGAACTTGATGAAATTATGGAAATGAATATGATTCTTGAACATATTTAGTAGAACTTCGTAAATTGAAATGCTTAGAACACGTTATGTCATGCTATAATAGATGAGAATTTAATGATATCATATGAAGAACAAATAGTATGCTTGGTAAGTGACATAGGCTTTTAACCATCTTGGAAGAAAATAGGAAAGAAAGACCTTAATGAAGATAATAGTAATTAATATATCCTTCTTAACAATGTTTGATTATTGGGTGAGATTGTAATGGAATAGAGACATTACATGTTATTTTTGCTTCGTAAACTCTAAAAGGTGAATTGTGTTGTGGTTGATGTCTATAACTAGGTTAAGGTATAATCTTTAGGAAGAAAACATGGTATTGACTTTTATCTATGAACTTGGGAAAAGAAATGTCATAATGACTTCGTTTTCGTTGATGATTTTTAGTGTCAAAGTGACTCAATTTTCGTTGATGATTTTTAGTGTCAAAGTGACTCAATTTTCGTTGATGATTTCCAGTGTCAGAGTGACTCAGTTTTCATGGATGATTTTTAGTATCATAGTGACTCAATTTTTGTCTACCATTTTCATTGTCAGAGTGACTCAATTTTTGTTGATGATTTTCAGTGTCAGAATGACTTAGTTTTCATTTACGATATTCAGTGTTAAAGTGACTTACTTTTTGTTGACAATTTTCAGTGTCATAATGATTTAATCTTCATAGATGACCTTCATTAAAGTTAAGAACGAATGTCTTATTATAACATTATTGCCATGCATATGCACAAACATAGGAGATGTTTGTATGAATATTGTGTGTGCATGTATTTGTGTGGTAATAATCTTTTACGATACCTAGACAAAAATATACTGAGTAATTGTCATTATGAATCAGGAGGTGCAACTGAAATTGAAACTTTGACTGGGCAAGGACATACTATGGGAGGAGCAGGTAGATGATCCCCACCTTAATATGATTTTATTAAATTTTTGAAGTATTTTTGCATAATGTTGCTACTCGAATTCAATTGTTTAAAGCATTCAAAGACCTTCTTATAACCAAGGATTCACCATTAACATAATATTCAACATTATCAGCATCTTCAAGTTCTAGCATGCTTTTACATCTAGATTCATCACCACCTGACTCTACTTCTCCATCTCTCAAAATTATAATATTTTTATTTGGACACTTTGATATATAATGCTCAAGTCTTGACACCTAAAACACTTAATCTTTCACTTATGCTTCTGCTGAACATTTTTTTTTTTTTTCCTCTATTATTGCAACCTGCTTTTTAACATATAAGGGTTCAACAACTTTAGGTACTACATTGACTTTGTTAGTGCAATACCCTCTCTCTTGAAATTCAACTTCCAACTCTAAGAGGATCCCAAATAACAGCTTAGTCTTACACTACCTTTTCTTTTCAACTATTTGTCCACCTTTATAGTCCTATGTATCACATCTTTAATTTGTAAATAAGACTGTAATTAAATCATATTAGCATATCTAATTTTAAAACATTAAAAATCTAGCAATTGTGGCTTCTGTCTTAAGAAATATTAGCTATTTTCATCTCCTTAAAATACTCATCAATACTTTTAGAACCTTGAGATAAAAATTGCAACCTATTATATACTTCCCTATAGTAATGGCTAGGGAGGACAAACCTCTTCCTCATGATTGATTTCATCTCCTCCCATGTGTCAATGTGTCTTTCTTCATTACATCTCCTAATTGTAATAAGTTGATCCCATCAAATAATAGTATAACCAATGAATTCAATACAACTAGTTTTACCTTCTTTTCCTCTAAATATTGATGACAATCAATATAAATTCCATCGTATTTTCCTAATTCAAATAAACCTCTGAATCATTCTTTCCCTGAAACACTGTAATTTTAGGTTTTATGCTACCCAAATTACAATATAAACCATCGTGATCATCAAAATTCTTTCCTTGGCTGAAATCCCTATTTGGCTAAAATCTACCACCAAACTCTCTCCTTGGTCATGTCTCATATAAAGGATTTTGGTGTATACATGACTTCGTTCCATGATTAACTATTTGATCCCACCAAATAATAATATAACCAGTGAATTCAATACAACTAGTTTTACCTTCTTTCCTCTAAATATCGATGAAAATCAAATATAAATTCCACCTTATTTTCTCAATCCAAATAAGCCTCTAGATCATTATTTCCCTGAAATGCTGGAATTTTAAGTTTTATGTTACCCAAATTACAATATAAACCATCGTGATCATCAGAATTCCTCCCTTGGCTGAAATCTCTATTTGGCCAAAATCTACCACCAAACTCTCTCCTTGGTCATGTCTCATATAAAGAATTTTGGTTTATACAGGACTTCCTTCCATGATTAACTATATCATCCTTATCATCATCAAAGTTTTCAACTATACTTTCATTTTGAGGAGAATATGCTCGTGTAGTAGACTTTTAACCTTATTTACCTTACAACTAAGAACATCATGTTACTAATCATCTTAGTATTCAATTTATCCATCTTTCCTATTCAATTATCCTCTAGATCATTATTTCCCTGAAATGCTGGAATTTTAAGTTTATGTTACCCAAATTACAATATAAACCATCGTGATCATCAGAATTCCTCCCTTGGCTGAAATCCCTATTTGGCCAAAATCTACCACCAAACTCTCTCCTTGGTCATGTCTCATATAAAGAATTTTGGTTTATACAGGACTTCCTTCCATGATTAACTATATCATCCTTATCATCATCAAAGTTTTCAACTATACTTTCATTTTGAGGAGAATATGCTCGTGTAGTAGACTTTTTAACCTTATTTCCCTTACAACTAAGAACATAATGTTTACTAATCATCTTAGTATTCAATTTATCCATCTTTCCTATCAAAGTCTCTATCATTACCTCTAACCTATCTTATCTTTCTACAAGATCCTTTACCTTCGATTGTGTCACATTTTTTTTATGACATTGTGAATACCTATAATAAAGTTAGTAGCAAAGAAAGATTTCCTCGCACACTTTCTCATTTGCTTACACTCGATTTAATATAACTTAACTCGTGTTTTACACAATTCAATTGGGCTTTTCACTATAATAATCTCATTTTACTCTTTACCTCGCTATTCCTTTACTTAGGTTCTTAAAAGTAACTTCACAACTTATTAAATAATCAATCAAAACAACATAATATTTTATAATAATAAGTCAAGAATCAAGAAATATATAAAACTAATCAAAAACAAAACTTGAGGAAAAATTTACAAATAACAATGTAAAATTCATGCAAAAATAATTAAAAAGGAAGACATGAAATAAAAGCAATGGATATGTTAAATATTCAAAGAAAACTAACTCAAGAAGTTAAGATTCAACTTCAAGAATCTCAAGAAAACAATTAAAATAAAGTAAGAAAGATTTATACTAACCAAATTTTACTGAAAACAAGGCAAGATAATCCAAGAAAAACAAGAATTCAATTCAGTATTACCAAGATTCAATATCTACAATAATGTAAAATCAAGAAAATACTCAAAAAACTTTTGGCCAACCCTAAAATTCAAGGGCTTATATTTGATTAGGTTTTAACTTGTCAATTCAATAAAGAACATAATTTTTCTTTGATGTATTTAGCAAAATAAAGAAACTAAGCAAGATGATTTTTTTTAATATAGGGTTGACGCAAGCTTTGAAATAATAAGAGAAGAGTATACTTAAAAAAAAAAAAAAACTAGACCCTAACCAAAACTAGGAAGAATGAAAATCAAGAAACGACACAAACTAAAGATTAAAGGGATATAATCTAATAATAGGATAAGCTTTGATACCACCTAACACGGACACCTCCTAAGATACGCTAAAATCATATTTGAATGGTTTGCAACTTGACCCAATAAGAACCTGCCTTTGAGAACCAAAGTTATACGCAATGATCAGTCTCACCCTACACCTATAAAGAGACGCGAACAAGTTGTATAATATTATAATGAAGTTGATTAATCCTTCAAAGAGTTTTGTAAGTTCAATCAAGAATTTAGTATGGGAATAACTCAACCACATAAAAGATAGCAAAAATACAGCTTTCTTTATTTAAAATAGTCTCTTTCTAAAAAGCCTCTACAAAAGAGTATTTATACCAAAAGGAGTACCATGTCTAATAAGACATTCCTAATACATATGAATAAACCTAATAATAATAATAATAATAATATAATAATAATAATAATACAATGGATCCAAATTTAAATAAAAGCCCTTATATCTTTAAAAAATCTAATAGTAACTAAAAGATAAATAAAATATTAGTCCAACTAATTTAAATAAAACCAAGTCTATTTAAAATGCATGGATGTCTAATTAATTAAAGGCCAATGCAACTAGAATAAAGACCCTTATTTCTCTTGTATGAATGAATTAAAAGTTATTCTTATATCAATGGAAAGCTATGGATGTCTACTTTTCAATGCAACTAGAATCACATTAAAATTTTTTTATAGCTCTAGTTATGACCAAAACAGTAGTAAAAGGTCAAACTAGCATATATGAATCTTCTTATTCTAATTTTTTGTAATGTTTGAATGCCCACCTACAAGCCTTTCTTAAACATAAATTAAGTTAATCAAGGCTTGTATTTGATTATTTAATATCTTTTTAAAGTCCTTCTTATCCCACGTTTCTTGAAGAAGTTATTGAAAACCTCTTTGAATGTTTACTTTTCAATGCAACTAGAATCACATTAAAATTATTTTGTAGCTCCAGTTATCACCAAAACACTAGTAAAAGGTCAAACTAGCATATATAAATCTTCTTATTCCAATATTTTTTGTAATGTTTGAATGCCCACTTACAAGCCTTTCTTAAACATAAATTAAGTTAATCAAGGCTTGTATTTCATTATTTATATCTTTTTAAAGTCCATCTTATCCCACGTTTCTTGAAGAAGTTTATTGAAAGCCTATTTGAACCTCTTAGCCCTGAGATTTGGCATTGAACCAACTAAAACCTCTAACAGATCTCTTTGTGTTCTCTTTGTGTTGCTTGGATCGCATCAAAGTCAACATCCAAGTAAAGTGATAATTCCAGGTCGAATCCTTTTGAAGAAAGGGGGAATGGTGATAATCATCAAACACATCATATGATCTATTACATGTGCCAATTTGGCATATTATAAGGTCAATGGGATATAGTCAAAAGCTAAGAAATTAAAAAAGCATTCAATAAGATAATTTAAGATATTTAAAACTTATTTCTTACAAAACTTGCGGATTCAACTTGTTTTCCTACTTGCAAGTGGATTGTACTTATTTTCCTAATGTATAATTTTATATTAATAGATATAACTTTTTATCTAACTGTTGGATCAAGCTAAATTTTTCCAAAAGATTCAAAAGGTCTTGTTTCTTATAGGTTAAAATTTTATAGTGATCAAACATTAAGATATCCTTGTGATAAAGCCTAAAAGTTATTGTTCGAGATTTGCAATATTTTCCTAGTTAATTTAGAATTTTTTTATTTTATTTAGAACTTTTTCTTCAAGAATTATTTAGGATGTTTTACCTCATATAAATAAGGTTATTTAGCTTGTAATTAGGGAGATGGATTGATTATATAGAAATAAAACTTGTGTAAAAGAGTTTGTTCTAGGAGCTTTTATAACTTATCAATGCTAATTTTTTTGTGGCATTCATCCTTATACCTTTGGTTCTTGGTTTGTTATATCAACAAGTTAGGATTTTCAACCTTATACATTCGATTTTTAGTTTGTTACAATCAACAGGTCAGGGTTTTCATCTAGTAACTATAGTTCTTTGGTTTAGGTGATCACTAGGTTAGAATATTTTTCAACTTGATTTTAGCTTTAGTAGGTTTTATTCAATCTTGATTGTGGGTTCTAAGGTTTTTACATCGATAAGGTAACTTCTGCATGTTTTATTAAGGAAATCATTGGATGTTAACATATATGTAAATATGAAAAAACAATATTACTTTATATTCTCTACCATGTTTTTACCATAACTACTCACAAGGTCCAACAGAAGTTGTTGACGAGTTTCTCTGTTTCTAATACAAGGATGTGTTTAATCCAAACAATTTAGGTGTACGCTCGTAAAAAAGTGATATAATTGAAATATGATCGTTTGATTCATAGTTAAAGTCAACCCTATCAACATCTAGCTAATATTCAATGATCGTATTATTAAGGTGCTTGATATGCAAATATTCATCCATGAAATCTCTGGATACTCCATATACAATGATTCTTATTGCGGCTACTATCTTTTGAAAAGGTGATAATCCGAGAAATCAACAAGCATTTTGTTTTTAAAGAAAGTATGGATCATATGTTTTTATTGTAGATTTAATATGTAAAAGAAGTGGACAACTCATCCAAAACCTCATTCGAAAGAAACGTGAAGAATATAAAGGGGTTTTCAGCATAATACATTACCAGAAATTCGCTAAATAGCAACGGATTTATCGACGGAATATTTCTGTCAGTAATTTGAGGTCGAAATTACCGATGGATACTTTTCCGTCCATAATTCAGTCGGTAACTACCAACGAAATATTTGCCGTCCGTATTTCAGTAGGTAACTACCGACAGAAAGTTTCCGTCGGTAGTTACCGATGGAATTACTGACGGAAAAGTTTTCGAATTAAAAAAAAAGGCAGGTCGCTGACGTGGATGTTTTGGCAGGTTATTTTTGCCGACGGATTCAAAAAGACAGCTAGTGCAGTGACGTGACCGGTTTGCAGTTTAAATTACCGATGGAATCACCGAGGGATTTGAAATGGCAAATCCGTGTCGATTTTTCCATCAGAATCACCGACGTACTCACCGACGAATTGTCCGTCGGTGAAACCGTAAAAAAAGTTAATAAATGTCAGCTCGACCCTCTCCTCCCCTATTTCTCCTTCTCTTCCTAATCCTAACTTTCCCCATTTGCAAACAACCACAACCCCCCTCCCCCCCCCCCCCAAAAAAATCTCCTCATATCAGCACAACAAGTTATATTTCTTGAAGTTTTGTGGTCACACATCCGTGTTCTGATTTACCGACGGATTTTATCAATTTTTTGTAAGTAATTCTATCTTTTTAAATTTTAACATTTAATTAAATGTCAATTTTATTGTTTTTTTAGTATATGTATTTTGTTAGTAGATGTACATGTTTTATTGTTATTTCTCAAACAAACTTGTAGTATATGAATGTATAATTTATACCTGTTATGGTTTGTTTTAGATTTTGTAAGATTGTATTTGTTTGTAAATTGTTAAAACTTTATGGAACTAGAATTACATGTGCTGTTTTGAAATAATTAATAGCTTGCTTAATGGGTCCGTTTAAAGTTTTATCAATGGTATTGCGGAGTGGTAATTTCTGTAAATTTATATATTTTAATTGTATGGACGTTGATAAATGATAATGAATATTTAATATTTATGAGAAGTTGTGATTGGTTTGTTGGATAATCTCGAGGTAAAGTAATATTTTTGCAAGTTTATTTACCTAACTTAGTTAATTAATACATGATGTCATCATAATTTTATAGAGGTTCGATATAAGTCATGGATGATCGTTCATGGATGTATCGAGATTCACCCCAAGGATTGCGGAGGATGGATTATTGTAACGGGGTTCAGGGTTTTATTAATTTCGCAACATCTATTCCCAGAAATTTTACTGGAGGCGGTATTAGGTGTCCATGCAGGAAGTGTCAAAATAAAAAGTATCTGCATCCAGATGTTGTAATGATGCATCTTCTACACAAAGGGTTTATGGAGAATTACCAGTGTTGGTATGCACATGGAGAAGTATTTGTTAGTAAGAGGAGAATGGAAGAAACGGTGGTTGGGTCTACTTCTAGTGCTAGCAACGTGCATGAAGCGGCAAATGACAACACTAATCCTTACAGAAATATGGTTATGGATGCAATGAGAATGAATCAAGGTAATGTCAGTCAATGTCCAATCGTAGAAGAAGAACCTAATGCAGATGCAGCTAGGTTTTTTGATTTGTTGAAAGATTCTGACGAACCATTATGGGATGGCTGCACGAACCACAGTAAATTATCGGCCGTAGCACAGGTGTTCACCATCAAGTCAGATCACGGGTTGAGTGAGGCCGGGTATGACAAGATTATTGAATGGGCAAGAAGCATTTTACCTGAAGGGAACAGGCTGAAAGAGAACTTCTATGCTGCGAAGTCCATGATGAAACCCCTCGGTTTAGGATACCAGAAAATTGACATGTGCCCTAACTTCTGCATGTTATACTACCTTGAAAATGCTGAGATGACCGAGTGCATGACATGCGGGCATTCCCGTTACAAACCTAGAACTGGCAGGGGAAAGACTCTAGTGGCATATAAAAAACTTAGATACTTCCCGATCACACCTAGACTGCAGAGGTTATTCATGTCACCAAGGACTGCTGAGCACATGACATGGCACCAAGCACACCATGCGGTTGATGGAGTGATGGTTCATCCTTCTGACGGCGAAGCGTGGAAACGCTTTAACAGTGTTCATCCTCACTTTTCAGCTGAATCAAGGAATGTGCGTCTTGGGTTGTGTACAGACGGATTCAACCCATTTGGGTCATTTGCTGCTCCTTATTCTTGTTGGCCGGTCATACTCACAGTTTATAACTTGCCACCGGGAATGTGTATGAGGCCGGAGTTCATGTTTTTATCTACTGTCATACCCGGTCCAAGAAGCCCGGGGCGGAATATAGATGTTTGTCTTCGACCGTTGATTGATGAGTTGGCGCAGTTGTGGTCCTCCGGAGCTCTGACTTATGATATATCGAGGAAACAAAATTTCCTTATGAGGGCGGCTTTGATGTGGACTATCAATGATTTTCCAGCTTATGGAATGCTTTCTGGTTGGAGCACGCATGGGAAACTCGCATGTCCATACTGCATGGAAAACAACAAGGCATTCACGCTAGCAATGGAGGTAAAGCTTCTTTTTTTACTGTCACCGTCGCTTCTTGCCACTTAATCACAGGTACAGAAAGAACAGAAAAGATTTCTTTGTTGGCAGAGTTGAAAAAGATGTTGCATCCCCGCGTCTTTCTGGTGAAGAATTGCATGATGTTGTCTCAGAGTACGGTGACATTGTGTTTGGCCTTCAATCAGGTAAGCAAAAGTTTCCTGGTTTTGGTTTGACCCATAATTGGGTAAAGCGAAGTATCTTTTGGGAGCTTCCTTATTGGAAGACCAATCTGCTCCGCCATAACCTTGACGTCATGCACATCGAAAAGAACATGTTTGAGAACATTTTCAACACCGTCATGGATGTGAAGGGGAAGACAAAGGACAACATCAAGGCTAGATTGGATATAGCTTTATACTGTAACCGTAAAAATATGGAGTTGGTTTATGATGAGTCACGGGTCGCAAAACCAAGAGAAAAACGCACAACTGCTAGTCTACAAATGGCTTAAGAGTCTGCGTTTTCCGGATGGACATGCATCGAACATATCAAGGCTGGTTAATATAGAGGACTGCAGATTGTATGGAATGAAGAGTCATGACTGCCACGTGTTTATGCAAACACTCATCCCATTAGCTTTTCGTGATTTGTTGCCAAAGGGAATATGGGATGCACTCACGGAGATCAGTCATTTCTTCAGAGATATATGCTCCAGCAAGTTGAATGTTGATCACATTGAGAGGCTTCAAACGAATATCGTCGAGACACTATGCAAACTTGAGATGATATTCCCTCCATCATTTTTTGACTCAATGGAGCATCTCCCTATACATCTACCGTTCGAGGCAAAAGCTGGAGGACCGGTCCAATATAGATGGATGTACCCATTCGAACGGTTAGATATTACAGTTGCAATGTAATTCATATATAAAAGTATTTTCTATGTTTTTCTTAATTGAAAATACTTGATTAATTCAATGCAGGTACTTGTTTAATCTCAAGAAAAAGGTTAAGAACAAGGCGCATGTTGAGGCTTCGATATGTGAGGCCTATATTGTTGAGGAGATCTCAACATTTATCTCGTACTATTTCGAACCTCATCTGAGAACGAGAATCAATCGCGTTCCACGGCATGATGATGGCGGTGAAGTGCCTTCCAGTGGGAACTTGTCAATATTCTCCAATACTGGACAACCCACACCTAAAAATGTCGTAAGAGGAAGATATTTGTCGGAAATAGAGTTCAAACAAGCACACAACTATGTTCTATTTAACTGTGATGAGCTGAGACCTTTTATTCAGTAAGTATATTATACTAATTAAACTTTGTTAGTAATATACTGTTAATTATATATTGTAATATCATACACTCATTATCACTTGCAGGCAACATCGACAATATTTGCTCTCCAATAACTCACAGCTGACCGAATCCCAGATCTTTCAATTACAAGATGACAGTTTGCCACGTGGTTCAGAACACATGTAAGCACTATCACAAACTCATTCTAACTTGCAAAATTACTGTACGTATGCATGTCATTACGAGATTCTCGTTCATTTACTGTTTATTGATGTACATTACATACAAGGTTTATCAAATGGGAAGGAGTGCGCCTAAGTCATTGTCTTCACTAAGCCTGGGGCCTGAAAGAAAATGTAAGTGCTACAACGGGTATTTTGTCAATGGATATGTTTTCCATACTGAAGAATACGGGCAAGGAAGAAAGACATACAACAGCGGTGTTTGTGTTAAGGGATCCACTAGTAGTGAGTTAGAAGTTGACTACTATGGTAGATTAGAAGAGGTCGTCGAACTGCAATATCATAACGAGCAGAATATAGTGTTTTTATTCAAATGCTATTGGTATGACACGACTGACAGAGGAATCAGAGTTGATCCGCACTATGGTCTGGTCGAAATCAACTCAAAAGCTAGACTCCGCAACATAAACGATGTCTTTGTTTTCGCAAAGCAATGTCAACAAGTTTATTACACATACACCCCTTCATTTAGAAAGGATCGATCAAGAGTGGATTGGTTGTCCGTTTTAAAAACGAAACCCCGGGGTCGTGTCGAGGTTGTTCAGGATGAGAACGAAGACACAAGTGTGCGAGATGAAGTCTTTCAAGTTAGTGAGTGGTTGAACCATATCGAGTTGCTCCTTCGATTGAATTGGAAGAAAATTCAAATTTTCGTGTTTTCGATGATAGTCTTGTTGATGTTGACGCAGAGGAGTTGTGTTTTGAGCTCTAGCGGACAAGCAAATCGATGAAGAAGATGATATTCATATTGAAGATTGCGATGAAGGTGATGACAATTCAATTGATGACGAAGAAGAAGAAAATTCTGACTAACTCAAAATGAAGCCCTGTATAAAACCCTTTTTCATGTAATTTAGATTATGGATGATATATTTTGAAACACGAAATATTTATTACTTGAAATAATTACTTGAAATGCCACAATACGAAATAATTACTTGAAATAATTATGATCATGGATGATATATTTTGTAACACGAAATAATTACTTGAAATGCCACAATCACCGACGCCATACCGACGGATTAAGTCCGTCGGCATTTCACAGAGAGTTCGAAAATAATTACTTGAAATGCCACAATCACCGACGCCCACCGACGGATTAAGTTCGGCATTTCACAGAGAGTTCGAAAATAATTACTTGAAATGCCACAATCACCGACGCCATACCGACACTATAAGTCGTCGGTAAGTTGTCGGCGGGTCAATTTACCGATGAATGTGCGAATTCAAAGGGTTGTGCATTAAATGCATCTCTGACGTGTCATCTTCCGACGGAATTACCGACGGACCACGAAAAATATGGAGGGTCATTAAAAATTTTGGTGCGAAATTCAAAATACCGACGGATTTTTGACACTTCACCGACGGAATAAATTAAAATAATAATTAATTTTATATCGTCGGTGAATCCGTCGGTAAAACTCCATATAAGTTCCAGCGACCGCCCTTCAGTTCATTTTTTTCTCCTCAGTTTTTCACCTTAAATTTCGATTCTTTCCTCTCCGTTCTTCAAATTTCAGCAATCTCTAGCAAGTTTTCTGTGAATCTTCATCAGTTTAAAAGGTATATGTTTTCTATTTCATTTTACTTTAAGGTTTTTTTTTGCTATTTTTTTTTGTTATGTTTTTTGTTTTGGTGTATTTTTTGTAATGTAGATAAAGTATGAATTTTTTTGCATATTCATTGCTAAAGTCTATAGTTTTTTTTTTGAATTTATTGAATATTTTTTATTGTTGTATTGGCATAATTATTATTAGTTAATTTGTTGAATATTTATTGTTAATGTTGAATTTACCATAGAATTAGTAATTGAATATGGAATAATTATTAATTTTACTCTATTATTGCATGATTTGTGTTTAATTTTTTGCATTTATTTTGATTGTTATTCTAGAGTTTTTTTTTAATTTATTGTTTTGTTGTATTGGCATAATTATTGAATAATTTTGAATTGTAATTGTTAATGTTGAATTTACCTTAGTATTAGTAATTGAATATTTGGAATAATTGTTAATTTTACTCTATTATTGCATGATTTATGTTTAATTTTTTCCATTAATTTTAATTGTTAGTCTAGAGTTTTTTTTTATTGAATATATTTTTGTTGTATTGGCATAATTATTGAATAATTTGTTGAATTGTAATTCTTAATGTTGAATTTACCTTAGGATTAGTAATTGAATATGTTGGAATAATTAGTATAGATTGGGTCAATTGGTTGTGGCTTTTGTTAATATGTGCAGGTTTGTGGATTTGGGTAGTATCCGGTATAGGGGAGGTGCTGTCGAATTTTTTTTTACATTTGAATTTAATTATATAATTATTTGTATAAAATTGTGTAGATGCGTAGAATGAAAACCAGAGCTGGTCGCTCAGTACGGTCGCAGCTAGTTCGTCTAGCAGCGATGATATTTCCTTAGGTGCCTCTCAAGAAGAGGCACCTACCACCTGCGCCGTCAACCGATGCTGCCTCTTCCAGCGTACTTCACAGCGCAGAGGCGGCGTGCCTTCGCAGCGGAATCAATTTACCCGCAAGTACGAGGCACAGTGGAAGGACGACCTTTCAATGTAAGTTTGTTAAGGTTTTATTTTTTAAAAAAAAATTACAACATAATTTATGAAGTAATCACTATTAATTTATTTCATTTATTTTCAGGTTCACAAACATTGAGCCGCCCGAGTAATATCATCGGCGTTTAAATCGTCGATGGAGATTCCATTGTTTCAATGGAGTCAGATATCCAAGCATCCTGAATGGATGCCTCAAATCAATGCATGGTTTGACAGATTTCAGGTTGGTGTTAATTTATAATTTTCAGCTTATTTCTAATAAATTATTAATATAATTGTAAATAAATTATTTATTTTTATTTATACACACACAAATTCTGCTGGGACAGTGAGCATAACACTGTTGTGAGGAGGGTGTGGGAAAATCACGCGGCAACTAGGTAAGATCGAAAACAATACAAGATTTTTTTTAGACAAAAATTTATGTTTCGAAATGTAATTTTTGGTTGCGTGAAGTAGGTTGCGTGATTTTTGGTATGAAGCAAAAAAAGGCAAAAAAAACCGCGAGGGATAGGGGTTTCCAAGGCTGGAACGATGTTGCGGTTTGGAGGGATTTCAAACCGATATACATCCCGGAAGATATATGGCCGCACTATCTTGAGCACGTGACGTCTGAGCGGTTCACACGACGCTCACAGTCCGGTGCTGGCAACCGGAATCGGCCAATTCATGGCTCGGTGACAACGCACACTGGCGGCTCCGTTCCGTTTGCTGCACATGCGAAACGGATGGTAAGATTAATTTAAATGAAATATATCGTTAAATTAAGTTGTTGTTAATATATCTTTTTCATTATAGGCTGCGTCTCTTGGACGTGAGCCGAGCCCGATGGAGCTGTTTGTGAGACGCACGTGCGGAGTCAAGACCGCCAAAAGGGGGCGCAACAGTTCGTTGATAACCGTGCTCAACATTTCGTGGTATGTTTGTTCAACCATTTTATTTTGTAAGTTATTATGTTTATTGAATTGATATGATGATTATTTTTTTATTTTCAGGAGACCTATAATAATCGGTTGAGGAGAGATACGGGGAGATATTTTGACCCATCCGGAATTCGATCCGGATTTGTGGATGGAGGTTGGATCGTCAGGTGGACCCGATAAAAATCGGGTTTACGGGCTCTCCAACATACGGCCGACAACTTGCGGTCGAACAAAAAGCGGAGTATGAACAACAAAAGCGGCTTATGAACAGCTTCACGAAATGGTCATGAACATGGCAACATATAGTGGAACATGTGCGCCTAATCCTTTTTTGCCGTATAACCACCAGCCTCCTCCTCCAGGATCTCCTCCTCTTCCTCCAGCTCTACCTTTATATTAATTTGTAATAAACATTATTTACCTTTAAAACTTCATTTAATATTTTTTTTGAAACATATTCAGTTTGTAATGAATATTATTTAACTTTGATTTTTTTCTTTTTGATGTTCAATATAAATTTTATTTGCATAATTGGTTTGTATTACCATTAATTTATATAGTTTTATATTATATATTCTAAATAATTTTTAAAAACAAATTTAGGAAAAAAACTATTACCAAGGGTTTTATCGACGGAATAAATCCGTCGGCATCTAATGGTAGCATTCCCGACGCATTTACAAATGGATTATTCGGTTGGTATTTTAAACACTCACCGACGGACTTAATCTGTTGGCATTTGACAGTAGCTGCAACACTTACCAACGACTTTACAGACGGATATATTCGGTCGGTATTTACGATAGCTTTACCGACGGTATATAGCCGTCGGTAAATCACGATATCACCGACGGAATAAAAATCCGTCGGTATATTTCAAGAAGGGAATCTTACCATCAACAAATGGTTTTTTTGACGATATAGCGACGGAATGGGGAATCACCGATGAAGGGAAAGGCGACGGACATAATCCATCGGTGAGGACGTCGGTAAATAAATCACCAACGAACTTCTAATCACACACCGACAGAATGTTTCTGTCGGTTAAAACTGTGAAATCTTGTAGTGATAGTGACATACAAGCATTTTATGACCTTCAAGTCTCTAACTAGAGTGGAAGGACCACGTCATCATGATGATTTTCCCTTACCAACTTGTTGCTCCTTTTCTTCTTCAATTATTGCTGCTGCTAATAATTCAAAAATATCATTAGAGTTATCATTGTGGAAAAGCATTTTAAGTAAGAAATTGTTAAAAGCCATAAAGATGGTTTGAACTGTCATAACCCATTTATGTGTTATTCCCTAAATTTTTATTTTTTTCCTTTTAAAATAAAAATAAATAATAATAACAAGGAGACTGGTGATAAGAAAAAAGCTGGCTGAGGAAGGATTTCATAAATGCATAAAATCAAGCAACAATTTTGGACAAAGTCGGAAGCCTAATTGTATCATATTGTGACCAAAACTAAAGACAATGCAAATTCAAGATCAAATTAAATTATTATTATTATTAGATGAATATGCAGAAAAATTAAGTTTATGAGCATAATTAGATTTTTAATATGCCATTTTAATTTAATCATGAGCCAAATTAAAAGTTAAATTATGTTCAAGAATTAATTTGGGTCTAATTAAATGATTTAATTAGGTGCAATGACTTAATTATACTTTAAATGGGTCAAATTAATTTTATTAGGAGCTTAATTGGTAAAAATTAAGTTTGGAAGCTCAATTTGAGATTAATTAGAGAAGATTAGAATTTTAGGACATAAAATTTATTTTTTACCAAGTCAATTTATTGAAATCAAAGGTAAAATTGCAAGAAAATCAAGTTTAGGGTCAATTAGGGATTAGATTGAAGAAAATCACTGTCAAGAACCTTTTGTAAAAGACGTCGAACTATGGAGGCCTAATTAACTGAAATCAGGGGAGAAATTGAAGAGAATTAAAAGTTTAATAGTCAATTAAGGGTCAAATTGCATAAATCTAAGGCCAAGGACAAAAATGAAAAAGGCACTAAAATGCAGGGGTGATGTTGAAGTACGGTTGGGGTAAAATTGCACAAAGTTGAAAGTTTAAAGTCAATCATGGGGTGTAATTGAATGAAATTAAAAATTGAAGGATTAAATTGAACTTTTCCAAAACGATGTTGTTTTGAAGTTGTTGTTCATTGTCTTCTTTTTCTTTAGCCCGAAAAGACTGCTCAAAGGGCTACTTTTGAGGGGGCATTTAATGCTTCGTCTCTTTACTAAATTTGACAAAACATACACGAAAATGATGGCTTGACACTTGACCATACCTCGACATAGTTCTTTCCGGCTGATTGACAGCACAACGGTCGCAATGCCGCCTCAAAATGGCCAACCCGACTAGCCTTTTTGTAGCCATTTTGACAGTTTTTGATGGCCACCTTGAGCCAATGGTTAGGATCCTTCTTAACTCCAGTGGAGCCACCCTTATCAGCCATCAACAACCACCACACTCCTCAACACCATCGTGACCAACCACCAAAGCCATAATCCCCCTATTAGTTGCAGTCCCTCTTCCCCATATGATAATTTATGTGAACTTTCCTTTACAACCAACACCGACCACCACTTCTTCCATCAACGCCACCTCCACTCGAACCATGCACCACCAGCCAAACTGCCAACAACACCCTCAGCCCAAGTGAACTTCTTCAGCTCTCCTCTCCTGCACTTGTTTTATTTTTCTTCTTCTTGTATCTTGCATGCAAGACTTGAATTAATTCACATCCTACACTGGTGGCTTTCACCAGCAATTATGGTGAGGGGCTAGACTTGTTTCAGCCCGGCCATATAGGTGGGCTGAGTCCAACCCATTTAAAAGAAAAGAAGTGTTGTTGGGCCTTGGCGGCCCCCCAACTAGTCTGGGTCTGGAACTCATGCCCACATAGTTGGGCTAAGCCCAACCCAAGTTAAGAGAGAGAGAGAGAGAGAGAGAGAGAGAGAGAAGCCAAGCCTTGACTTTCATGTTTTTCTACCAATTTTATTTAATATTAGGTATAGACTTACACTGTATGATACAAACCCGATATAAAATACCTGATTTTCTCTAAAATTTCTAAAAAACACAAAATAAAAATTCTTATTTCAAAAACAAAAAAAAATATTTTGTTTTCGTGCATACAACCGAATCCTAATTTTTTTCCAAGGATATTTTTACAAAAAGACAAAAATGTATCTTTATAATGTTTCAAAATACAAAATGGATATTGTAACCAGTTTAAGATTATTCGTTAGGTTTGATCAAAATATCAAAAATCCTTCGCCAATTATTTCATTCAATTAATATTTGAATTATTAGGATTTAACTGTAGACTTTAATATTTGAGGGGTGTAAAACTGCAGTGTAAAATATATCCTCAAATATTAAAGATATAAAAAAATAAACGTGATGTAAAGATTCGAACTTTAGAATGGCTAGGTTTTGACCCAATAAGGTAGAAACTCCCTCACAAAGAGAGATATACCTTGAACCTTAGATGAGACCAACCAACAAGGTAGAAACTCCCTCACAAAGCTAGGTTTTAGCTAGGTTTTGACCCAATAAGCAACAATGCAACTTACCTTAGGTAGGGCACACTAGGGGTGATGTATCTTCCCCTTGCACAACAAGTCTCCTTACTCAGACTCTCGCAGACCATTAGGTTTCCTAGTGACCATAATACTAGGTGGCGACTCCTGAATTATATAATAATACCCAAAACCCTGTTACGATGTCATGGTCACACAAATTAATTACCCTAGCTTAAATAAACAAGATAGTATAGAGCAAGTAAGAGGTCAATCCCACAAGGAAGGTTTAGTTTAGATTTTTATGCTATACGCAATTGAGGGGGGGGGATTGAGGTTATCTAGGCTATAACAGAATTAAATAATCAAGCTAAATTAAAAAAATTATTAAGAGAACAAACCTTAGTTTCAAGCAGACGTCCACCTTTAGAAATCAGAATCGATCATTGAAACGAAACATCAATTTATATTCTGAATCTTTATTTTTTCTCAACATTGGTTAGTTAACAGATCCGCCGTATAACTAACTCTAACCATCAAACAATCATAGTGTCCGCACTAGTAATTTAATTCAATGACATCCTTAAGAACTAGATAAATTGATTAATCTAGATAACATAATTGTCCGCAGTTCATGTTTGATTTGTTCAAATGTTCTCCCTAAGATTAATAACGTAGATCCGCCATAATTATTAAACTCAGTTGCTTCACAAGTTTATATACTACAACTCCGGTTTTGATATCAAACTTAGCAATAGATTATTCACAATAATAACTTAGAGTCCGTTCTAGCAATTAAAATAAACAATCATAAGACATAAGCATAAGAGAAAACAAACATATTCATCATATAAACTAAAAAGAAAGGGTAAAATAAATCTCACAGTTCTTGAAATCCGAAGGTTTCTAAGTCCTTGCAACCAAGAAAAGAGTTTAGTCTTGCATGTCTATTGAACAACTAATCAAAAAGAAAGAAGAATGCATGATTTCAGGTTCTTTTAAAGGAAAGGGAATTTTTCTCTTTCTGGATGCCCCTTCTTTCCTTTCTCTCTTTCTTTTTATATCCTAGGAAACCCTAATCCCTTTTATACAAAATAGTCTTTCCTAAGTAGACAATTTACATTTAAGTATTTCAATAACTATTTTCCTAAAAAAGAAGAAATAGCCTTGCATAAAATCTTCAAACTTTGAATTTTGATTTAGAAGAGCTAAATTGCTGAAATAAAGACTTGGACGTCAGTTTGGATGCTTTGAGAAGTACTTTGGACTTGTTTCTTCACAAAACCTGTCTGTTGGCAGAATTCATGTGTCATTTATAAAAATTATATCTTATATGAGCTCTTTTTCTACTACAATTTGGTAGGTTAATATGTCTTCGAGTTAGGAATCCAAAAAAATTAAATTTGCATCAAATGAACTTCTCTAGCTCAAGATATTCAAGTTGGAATGGTCGAAGGTCAACACTGGCAGAATGCGAGATTTGTTTTTGAAGGCCGAGATTTCCTTGCTCTTTCTCTTTTTATTTTTCTTGCCATATATGTATAGAAAGGTATGGATGTTAGCTTTCTAATTCCACTAGAATCATTTCATTTTGACCTCTAGAGCTCAAGCTCTGCATAAAAACATCGATTGGAAGTCAAATCTGCCGATTATCTCCAATTTACTTCTTTTTTTTTTTAACTCTTACATCCAAAAGTTCCTTCAAAATATAAAATAAAGAATATCAAGACATTTTATATTAAAACATAGGCAAAATACTAGGTACATGTTGGTAAAACTATCAAATAATATGGTTGTATCAAATACCCCCACACGTAGCTCTTGCTTGTCCTCGAGAAAGGACAGATAAATCAAACTTAAACTAAATAAATAAAATAACTATGACTAATGTTTTTATCTCTCATCAATGTCTAAGAATATATGTATCATAAACAGAATACAATCAAGAATGATAAAGAGTATAAATTTTCATGATTTTATTACATGCAAACTTCAAAACTCAATTAATCATTGGGATTTAAATGAAATCTATGTCATGCCAAAGTAGGTGATCTCATTAATATACACTCCAACACTAACGTGTTTAAGGCTTATGTGTTTAAATCTCTCAAATTCAATCAATAAATATGCTCTATCATAAGCTTGCTCTTCAATCTCGTCTCCCTTACTAAACTATTACAAGCAATGCATGAATTAAAAGGTCTTACTTTTTGGTTGTAATGGGGCTAAGGTTAAGGTGAGGTTAAGGTAAAGGAAAAGAAAAGGTTAAAACCAAAGGAAGTAGAGCATTAAAAAAAAATTTTTTTTGAAATAAGATTTCCCATCGAAGCACATAAATTTTTCATCTTTAAGCACCAATACTTAACTTCTTTTGATTTCAAGCTCCATCAACATAAAATTTTTAGAACACAATAGAACACTTTTCTTTTTCATTTTTTTTGTTTGTTTTTCATTTTTTTTTTCTTTCACCTTTGGCAACTTTGCCAATTCTTTTCATCAAGCATCATTTTTTTTTCCCATAATTTCCAACCATAATCCCATAAGATATGAACAAGTATGCTCTACTAATCCTTGGCCAGAAAAAAAGAAAAACATATAAAAAAGTTAAGGCTTACACATGGGTAAAGCAAAGAAAAGATAAACAAACTCAAAAGGGCTCACTAAGGATAATATGTTTTAAGTTGGCTTTTTGACTCAAGTGGTTAAAATTCCTAATGCATTTATCATCTTCATGTACACATGTAATATGAATGTAATTTCAACAAGATATGAAGCAAGCTAGAGATACATATCATTGAAAGAATGCACAATTCAAGAATATAATGTAGCTTTGATGTGCCGTGAATGATTTAAAAATCGGCAACAATGAATCTGACGAAAATGGATGAAGGATGGGTCTGGTTGTGTTGTCTTTCTTTTGGTGTTTAGCTGGATTATAGTGATTTCAAGGTAAGTAAGATGGAGGATAGACTAGAATGATACTTTGATAAGTCGATCTGGACGCCACAAAGATCAATCTAGGATTTCGACGCCACACTCTTTGTGATTGAAGAGTGATAAGTCAGGTAGGGTTCTTCACAAAATCAATTGGAAGAACAACTCTTAATTCTGTGAATTAAGTTTCAAATCTTGGCCAAAAGTCCTTTATTACATATTCTGATATTATATTTATAATTGGAACATCCCTCCAAAGTTAGGAAAAATTCAACATGGCAGAAGTCAAGCCCAAAAAACAGACTTTGACAAAATAACCTAGACAAATTGACTAGCACACGTTTTTTGACCTTTCTAACATAAACAGACAAAATTTAAAACAACCATATCTTCTTACACAAAAGTCCAATGCAGTCATGGTTGGACAATCTAGAAAGAGCACGTTTTGAACTTGAAATCCACCTAAATTAGTCTTGTTTTCACATGCAATGGATGACTTCAAATTCGGGTTCAAATTCATTTGCTGTTCTGACCATAAACAACATCAATTCCTTCACTTATTTGCATATCAACCCAAATTCAAGTACCCAGCATCAAAAGAACCATTAAGGGCTTTTCCCATCTCCAAGTTCCAATTGTAGGCAAATAAACATCCTTGAACCAATTTCAAACTGATTGTTAATTTTTAACTCCGATGCAGCTTCAATTATTCCAATTTGACTCGTCAAGGCCCTTTGCAGTTGTTTCGCTCTCGCTCTTGTCATTGGACCATCTGAATCCTCTTGCATATTAGATTTAGCTTTACAAGATGAATTATAATTCCCATGATGCACATCATCAGCCCCGGGTTGAAAATGATTTGTCCTCAAATCAGAATCGTCATCGTCATCCTCATCCAAGTATGGAGTCAAGTCTTTCACATTAAAAGTAGCTGATACGTTGTAATCACCAGGAAGATCTACCTTATATGCATTGTCATTCACCTTCTCTATAATCCGAAATGGACCATCAGCTCTTGGCATCAACTTGGACTTACGTTTGCTTGGGAATCTGCCCTTGCTAATATGAATCCAAACAAGATCTCCAGGTTCAAACCTAACCATTCTCCGCCCCTTGTTAGCTTGTTTAGCATACTTTGTCGTTTTCTCCTCAATATGTAATCGAACCTGCTCATGTAGTTTCTTCATCAATTCTGCCTTTCTAATTCCATCCATAGATGTCCTCTCATCAATTGGAATGTGAACAAGATCAATAGGAACACAAGGATTAAAGCCATACACAACCTCAAATGGTGAAAATTTTGTAGCCCCATGCACACTACGATTATATGCAAACTCCACAATAGGCAAACAAGTATCCCAACTCTTCAAATTCTTATGTATAACAGCTCGTAACAAAGAAGATAAAGTTCGGTTTACTACCTCAGTTTGTCCATCAGTTTGTGGATGACATGCCGTACTGAAAAGTAACTTCGTTCCAAGCTTCCTCCAAAGAGTCTTCCAAAAGTGGCTTAAGAACTTTGTATCACGATCAGAGACAATGCTTTTAGGAACTCCATGTAAACGAACAATCTCTTGAAAGAACAAATCAGCAACATGTACTGCATCGTCAGTTTTGTTGCAAGGAATGAAATGAGACATTTTGGAGAATCGATCAACCACGACCATTATTGAATCCTTTCCACGCTGTGTTCTTGGTAACCCAAGTACAAAGTCCATGCTAACATCCATCCATGGTTGCTCTGGAATAGGCAATGGCATATACAGTCCATATGCATTCTCTTTACCCTTAGCTTTCTTGCAAATAGCACATCTCTCAATCACCTTGTGCACATCCCGTAACATGCTAGGCCAAAAAAAATGTTCTTTCAGCAGCTCATAAGTCTTCTTCTCCCCAAAATGACCACTAAGACCACCACCATGAGCCTCTCGCACAAGCAACTCCCGTAACGATCCTGAAGGAATACACATTCTGCCCATTTTGAACAAGTAACCTTCATGCATAAAGAACCCATCACAAGCTCCCTTTGCACATTCGGCAACCACATTAGCAAAGTAAGAATCATTAGCATACTGTTCCTTCACTTGTTCAAAACCCATCAGCTTTGCATTCAACATAGAGATCAGTGCAAACCTCCTAGAAAGAGCATCAGCAACCACATTAACTTGCCCTTTCTTGTACTTTATGACATAAGGAAATGACTCCATAAACTCCACCCATTTAGCATGTCTGCGATTCAACTTGCTTTGCCCCTTAAGATACTTCAAGGATTCATGATCAGTATGTATAACAAATTCTTTAGGCAACAAGTAGTGCTGCCATACCTCTAGAGCCCGAATCAATGCATAGAACTCCTTGTCGTAAATTGAGTAGTTCAAACGAGCTCCATTTAACTTTTCACTGAAGAATGCAATCGGCCTCTTTTCTTGCAGTAAGACAGCCCCAATTCCAACTCCGGAAGCATCGCACTCTATTTCGAATGTTTTAGCAAAGTCTGGCAGTGCTAAAACTGGAGCAGTACACAACTTTTCCTTAATTAACTCAAAAGCTTTCTGGGCATCTTCACTCCATCTAAAGTCGTTCCCTTTTTTCAAGCATTCTGTCATAGGAGCAACAATAGAGCTGAAGTCTTTCACAAATCGCCTGTAGAAAGAAGCTAGACCATGGAAACTCCTCACATCAGCAATACTAGCAGGTTTTGGCCAGTCCCGAATTGCCTCAATTTTCTCCTCATCAACCTTAACTCCCCTGCTAGAGATAATATATCCAAGAAACACGACACTTTCTTTACAGAAGTAACACTTTGTGAGTTTCCCATACAACTTAGAATCTCGCAAAGTTTCAAACACAACTCTAAGATGCGTCATATGATCATCAAAGGTCTTGCTATACACCAGGATATCATCAAAATATACTACAACAAACAGCCCAATATACTTCCTCAAAACATGATTCATAAGTCTCATAAATGTACTAGGCGCATTAGATAACCCAAACGGCATTACCATCCATTCATATAACCCCTGTTTAGTTTTAAATGTTGTTTTCCATTCATCTCCTTCTTTCATTCTAATTTGGTGATAACCACTCATCAAATCAACTTTAGAAAACAATGCAGCACCATGCAACTCATCAAGCAAATCATCAAGTCTGGGTATAGGAAATCGATACTTAACTGTTATTTTGTTGATAGCACGGCTGTCCATACACATCCTCATGGTACCATCTTTCTTCGGTACAAGCAAAGTAGGTACGGAACATGGACTAAGTGATTCTCGCACATAGCCCTTCTCTAAGAGCTCACCAACCTGCCTTTGAATCTCTTTTGCTTCCTCTGGATTACATCTGTATGCTGGTCTGTTAGGAAGTGAAGCTCCCGGCACCAAATCAATTTGATGCTCAATTCCACGAATAGGTGGTAACCCTTTAGGTAATTCATCTGGAAACACATCTTTAAATTCTTCAAGCAATTCCTTAACCTGTATTGGTAAGTCCAATCCTTCTACTTGTAGTAATTGCTTTGCCCAGATCATGAAAACAGCCCCCGCCGAAGCTAATGCTTGTTTGATGTCTCCTTTTTTGGCTAACAACAGCCCCTTGCGTGATTTCACCTCCTTTTGTTGGCTTCGTATCTGATCCTCTCTAACCTGTTGAGAACTCAATGGTAACAAGTTCACCTTCTTTCCATTCAGCATAAAAGAATAAGTGTTTTTTCGTCCATTGTAGGTACATCCTTATCAAACTGCCATGGACGACCCAGCAACAAATGGCTAGCTGACATTGGCGCAACGTCACACAAAACCTCGTCATGATAGGTTTTAATGGAAAAAGGTACACGGACTTGCTGTGTCACCCGAATCTCCCCATTCTCATTCAGCCATCGCAAACTGTATGGCCTGGGATGTGGAAGGGTAGTTAAACCCAATTTCTCCACCAAGGTAGTTGACGCAACATTAGTGCAACTTCCATTGTCAATGATCATTCCACACACCTTATCTCGAATCTGACATCGAGTATGAAAGATGTTATCGCGTTGCTCATCACTAACGTCAATTTGTGCATTCAGAACCCGTTGTACAACCAACAAATCTCCCTTCACTGGTTCGAAATCCTCTTCTTGTTCAGCCACTTGTCCCTCATCTTCATCTTCAGTTTCAACCTCATCTCCACTGATCAGCTCTCCATGATCTCCATGCAAAATCATCACCCTTTTATTTGGACATTCCGAAGCAATGTGCCCATGTCCTAAGCACTTGAAGCACTTGATGTCCCGAGACCTCCTAGGATGTTGAGGTTCGGTCACCTTCTCCTTGCCCTTCAAAGAATCAGAACTGGTATTCCCCTTAGTAAACTCCACCTTCTCTTCTCGTTTAGGTGTGCTCCATGTTCGTGTAGGTGTAGAAACAGCCCTTGTTGTGCTTGACGTAGTTACACCAGTTCGGACACCTCCTCGTTTCTGTTGCCTCTCTACTCGAGTTGCAAGCTTTATAACTTCCTCAAGGAAGATGTACGGCTGTAGTTCAACAACATTAGCTATATCCTTCCTCAACCCTCCAAGAAATCTAGCTATTGTTTGCTCTTGGGGTTCCATCAATTCACATCGAATCAGCAACAACTCAAACTCTTTCACATACTCTTCCACGCTTAAAGATCCTTGTCGCAGAGTCTGAAGTCTGATGTATAGCTCCTGTTTATAGTAATCAGGAACAAATCTCTTCTTCATCACTCTTTTCATAGTTGCCCACGTTGTAATCTCCTCTTCTCCATCCCTTCTCCTCTGAATCTTTAAATTTTCCCACCATAAAAGAGCATAATCTGTAAACTCAAGTGCTGCCACCTTGCACTTCCTTTCTTCAGAATATTCATACCATTCAAACACCTTTTCAACCTTCTGAATCCACTCCAAGTATTCCTCGGGTGAACTACTTCCTCTAAACGGTGGAATCTTAAGTTTGAGACCATTAGGAGGATTATAATTCTGCCTTCTTGGTCTGCCCCTATCGTCGGCTCATCATCCCCATTTGGATCTTCATCAGCTCCTATAATATCATTTCGTGGCACCCTAAGTGCTTGCCTCTGTTGGGGTTGCAAATTATTTCTTTGCATCATTTGCATAAGGGTATTCAACTGTTCACGAATTCCAGTCATTTCATCCCGAATCTCAGCATGAGATCGTTGTAAGCCCATAACCTGTGCCTGTTCCAAACTTAACCCTCTTGGCAAATCTTCTTTATCTCCAGCCATAATTAAGTTTATCAACCTTAATTCCAGCAATCCTTTCTTCTGTTTTTGGCTCCTGCCTTAAATCGCAACTGATGCTCTGATACCAGATGATGTGCCGTGAATGATTTAAAAATCGGCAACAATGAATCTGACGAAAATGGATGAAGGATGGGTCTGGTGTGTGTTGTCTTTCTTTTGGTGTTTAGGCTGGATTATAGTGATTTCAAGGTAAGTAAGATGGAGGATAGACTAGAATGATACTTTGATAAGTCGATCTGGACGCCACAAAGATCAATCTAGGATTTCGACGCCACACTCTTTGTGATTGAAGAGTGATAAGTCAGGGGTTCTTCACAAATCAATCTGGAAGAACAACTCTTAATTCTGTGAATTAAGTTTTCAAATCTTGGCCAAAAGTGCTTTATTACATATTCTGATATTGTATTTATAATTGGAACATCCCTCCAAAGTTAGGAAAAATTCAACATGGCAGAAGTCAAGCCCTAAAAAAACTTTGACAAAATAGCCGACAAATAACCTTAGACAATGACTAGCACACGTTTTTTGACCTTTCTAACATAAACAGACCAAATTTAAAACAACCATATCTTCTTACACAAAAGTCCAATGCAGTTATGGTTGGACAATCTAGAAAGAGCACGTTTTGAACTTGAAATCCACCTAAATTAGTCTTGTTTTCACATGCAATGGATGACTTCAAATTCAGGTTCAAATTCATTTGCTGTTCTGACCATAAACAACATCAATTCTTCTTCACTTATTTGCATATCAACCCAAATTCAAGTAGCCCAGCATCAAAAGAACCATTAAGGGCTTTTCCCATCTCCAAGTTCCAATTGTAGGCAAAAAAACATCCTTGAACCAATTTCAAACTGATTGTTAATTTTTAAACTCCGATGCAGCTTCAATTATTCCAATTTGACTTGTCAAGGTCCCTTTGCAGTTGTTTCGCTCTCGCTCTTGTCATTGGACCATCTGAATCCTCTTGCATATTAGATTTAGCTTTACAAGATGAATTATAATTCCCATGATGCAC